>PVKE010003724.1:0-69903 GCA_004027555.1 Craseonycteris thonglongyai
AAAGCAAAAACGTGTCTGCCATCAGTCAACATGGAAGTCTGAGGTCAAGGAAGTTGCAGGAAGTGAGAGTTGGCCATCCTGCAATTTCTGGACATTGGTCTATTAAATGGAATCCTTGCATAGTCTTGCCAAGTGAGTGGGTTCCTCCTCTTGTTCTTGATAAAACCAACAGACAAAACAAAAGGCTCAGGCAGGTGCACTGACTTTCCTTAGGTATCAGCTCAAAGTGAGGGGTGAGGACAGGATTCAGCATTTCTGAGTCACACACACACACACACACACACACACACACACACACACGCATGCATGTACGCGTGCTTCAGCTACCCCTCAGGGTCTTTCTCTGCACTTTCTCACGGCCCGGTAGCTATAATTAATGGCTGTGCTAACCATCTGTGATCTTTCAACCTCTGTGGAAATACATGACAGAATCTTCGCCGCAAAATGATTGTAGAAAGATCATTCCTGTCTTTTCGCATTAAGCCTCAGGCTTTGTGGCTTGGGACTCTAAAGATCCTGCAAGTCAAAAGTAGTTTCTTCACATGTCTGTTGGCCGTTTGTGTGTCTTCTCTGAAGAAGGGTCTGCTTGGGTCCTCGGCACATTCTTAGGAGTTCTGCCTGCTGCGGGTCTTCCTGAACATGGATCACTTTCAGCAGAGTCTCGACTCTCTTGAAGTGTTCATGCCACACTTTTATTTGTGCATCACTCATTGCATCCTCCCTGAAAGCCTATGAATCATCCAGATAGGTTTTGTGGAGGAGTGTTCAAGCTTAACGCACCATTGGATGCAGGTTCGTTGCTCTACTCACTTATTTTAAATGCCCTGCCCACCCAGAGTACACATTTTCTCTCAAAGGCGTCTAGTGCCCCCAGCCGTTCTTGTTACATTGACAGTGGCTGGATTTCTTCCGGACAGACCTAAAGTGTGCATGTATTTTATGTATGTATTACCATAAATATTATTCAGATCACCTAAACTTATTTTGAGGGGTTAAACTAAATAGCACTAACCACAGATCCTGCAATAAATTGAAAAGGTTAACATCTTATGAAAATTATTTGAAGATATGTTTCACTTATAGAATCAGCAAATGTTCATGTAAATACTGCAAATAACTGGAACCAATTAAGCCCCATAATGTGAAAAGATAAATTACACTGAAGAGCTCACCTTGGCAGCGGGAACACTCATGTTTTGCTCGTGACTGTTCACAATGTGCAGCCTCTTTGAAAACTGTTTAGAAGCATGTGATAAACTGAATCCCGTGTTTGCTCTGTGATCTAGCAAATGCAAAATGAGATATTACACTAAGTGAAATGGAAACATATTATCATAAAAATCTTGGACATGGATGCATATGATAGGTTCTTATATGATATTCAAAAACTGGAAACAACCCAATTGTCCATGAATAGGAGAACAAAAAACATTTTTTTTTGTTACACAGACACTGAGATACCACTCAGCAATCAGGAGACTCACCTGCCAAAACCCATGAAAACATGAATTCAAAACCTTATGTTGAGCAAGAAAAGCCAGATAGCAAAGAGTAGATACTGTAAAATTTCACTTTTATGAAGTTCCACGTGTCTATAAATCAGAGCTTGTTTCCAGAGAGCACAGATTGGAAGTGATAGAAAGTTTCATTGCTTGATAAGCTATTAGTTATCACTACTTTCACCAAATTGTACACTCAACTATGCATCTCACCGTATGCAAAGGTTACTTCATTTTAAAAAGCAGAGGTTTTTTTGCATACAAAACAACTAGTCAATTTTAGATATATATCTACTTATGAAAGGTGAACCAATAAATCATCTAAAAATATTATAAACCTTGAATTAACAAAGGTGTCACAATGAGGTTACAAAAAGTACTGACTTCAAAGAAACTAACATGAAAAATTAGATGACATTAAGTTTAAGAGTTTCAGTTGAGTAATGATACTATTAAGACATGAAAAATCAACCTATATAGTGGAATATATAATGCAGGGGTGTCCCACCTTTTAGCTTCCCTGGACCACATTGGAAGAAGAATTATCTTGGGCCACACATAAGAGCTGATGAGCTAAAAAAAAGTCACAAGAAATTTTTAATAATGTTTTAAGAAAATTTACCAATTTATGTTGAGCTGCATTTAAAGCTGTTCTGGGCCACATGCGGCCCAAGGGTGGTGGGTTGGGCAAGCTCGATACAAGGCCCATGTCTGAGAAATGAGTTTTATTTTGAATGTATAAAGATTTGTCAGTACAGTTAAAAGGAAAAAAAACCTTGAACTTAAAAATAGAATATCCAGATTTCCAATAAACCACAGATATGTTGACAACACCATCAGACATTCAGGAAAATAATGCTCAATCCCTAGTCAAATACTATCACCCAGCCACAGAAGGGGCTAAAATTAAAAAGAGAAAATTGACAAGGATATTGAGCAATTATAACTACTGTTGGGAATTAAATTGACAGTATCAAGTAACATACATGTAGTCTATGATATAGCAAATCTGATCTTTGATCTATAATCTACATAGATATAGATGATAGATAAATAGGTCATAGATAGATGATTGATAGATAAGCAGAGAAACTTCTAGCTCTATCTAGCTGTCTTATTGTTATTATTTAAATTATTGACTATTCTACCTGTTCTGTTTCTGCTTCAGTAGGATTTCTCATGTTAGAGAGGAAGCTATAATTTGGTAATGTGTTTTACTCATCCGTTACTGTTATTTGCTGCCGCAACCTGTCATTCATTCAACAAATTCTTTAAATATATATATATTCCTGTGCTTTTGTAATTGAACTAAATTTGGTGTATGCTATTGTGCAAATTCAAGGTGTACAATGTTCATTTTGGGCTTTTATGCTTTGGGATATGATTTGTGTTATACTGATAATTAGTGTCTCTATCTTACACAGTGATCCTTTGTTTTCATGGTTGAAATCATTAGAATCTAGTCTCTCAGGAAGTTTGATGATTATAATACAGTCTTGTTGTCTCTATTTACTATATTGTGCATTTGATCTGTGGGCTTGCATACGACTGGTTGCAGGTTTGTACCCTGAAACAACATCTGTCCTATCCCCTTAACCCCCAGACCCTGGAAAACTCCACTTTACTTTATGTTTTTACTAGTTTGGCCTTTTTTAAGATTCTACATATGACTGGTATCATGCAGCACTGATCTTTCTCTGCCTGACTTATCTCATTTAGCATAATAGGCTCAAGGTCCATATGTATTATTGCAAATGGCAGCGATATTCGCATTAGCCAACATATGGAAACAATGCAAGTGCCCATCGACGGATGAATGGATAACAAAGATGTAGTCACATTGTTCATTTAAAACACTTCTGATTTTAATTTCAGGTGCTAACGCCTAAAAATTCTTCCTTCGCTGACATCTCCACGTCCACTTTTAAAACAATTTTAGTTTTCCTTAACGTTTCATTGCACATATATTGGGTTTGGCAAATAAGCATGATCTCTAATGTTGACTGAACACCTAAGCAGAAGAAATACATCAAATGCCACCCGAAAACTGAGATTCGTAGTTGCCTTACAGAAAAAGACTGTGATGAGTAGTCTTTGTAATGAATTTTCATCCATGTACATTAGATATGAAAGAGACATATGGTAGATTCTCCATCAACCAGAAGTGGCGGTGGCTTGAGCTCCGGTTGAGAGTCTACTTACGTTTATCCGGCCTCTACCAATCCCCATGGGTGCCAGTTAACTGAGAGTCTACTGTACTGTCTTTTATCATGTGTATCACATCGCACATCAGCTAGCGTGATATTATTCCAGCTTTCTCTGTAATAATAAGGCACGATTTGTAATGATAAAAATATAAGAAATACCATAAAATTTCCATTTGCCAAGAATTGACACATATAAAATTACTGTCAGGAGTCAGCTTAACCCGGGTGTACTGATGACTTCTGATACTACTACCTGGGGTTAGTAATGCGGGTCTCCATTGCAGTTCTCTTCAGAGACGAAATCTTTGTGTTTATGCCTCAAAGGAAAATGCAAATGAGAAGTCCAGCTGTAGAATTTAAATAATGCACCCAGAATTCTTTGGGCATGATTTTCCAAAGTTCCCAAGCTTAAGCATAATTTGAAAGCTGCTTTATTTGTAAGTTTAGTTTGGGAAATAAGATGTACGGCGATGTACACACATATTTTCTTTTTCTAATTGCCCAAGGAAGCCATAAATATGTTGCTGTAGCTAAAATTAAGATAATAAAGAACTGTAAAGAATGAAATATGGATGTCACCTTTGCTCTACCCTTCAATATCACTGTCATTTATAATCTGTCTGATATATATGTGTCTCTCTTAAGTTTTTTCTACACATTTTAAATGCATGTATGTTTCTTTGCATAATATTTATTCCCTTTATTAAAGAAAATATATAGTGTCATACACGTTGTTTTTATAAGTTGTTCTTTCAACACTTTGCTTCATTTTTTGTGCACACTTAATATAGATATTAATATATTCATATTTTATGGTATAGACTCATACCTCTGATAATACACATATGGAGTGTTTAAATTTTAAGACGATTTATACAATGAATCAACATACTTGTATCCACATATATATACACTCAATTACAATTGATCTGGCAAATGAATGTGAGATAAGGGGATGATAGGAAGTTTACACATAACATTACTTGGAGAAATAAAGGTGCGACACAAACTGAATGTCTATTTCAGGTGTTTTTGCGTGTGAGTACTTTTCTTGCTTTGCTGTCAACATTCATCTAGTGAGTGATTTCCAACTAGTCTTAAGAAAGACATCATTGTTCTGCAGTAAAGTGATGGAAGGAATTAAGGTTTCAAATCACCAATAAACCAAAAAAAGTGTGTGTGTGTGTGTGTGTGTGTGTGTGTGTGTGTGAATGTTTGAGAATGTGTATGAGTGAGTTAGAGTGTGTGAGTCTGTGTGTGAGTGGGAGAGTGTATGAGTGTGTGGTGAGTGTTGTCAGAGTATGTGTGAGTATGTGTGAGTGTGTGAGAACATGTATGAGTGAGTTACAGTGTGTGAGTGAGTGGGAGAGTGTGTGAGTTTGTGGTGAGTGTTTTCAGAGTGTGTGTGAGTATGTGTGAGTGTGTGTGTGTGTGTGTGTGAATGTGTGAGAACATGTATGAGTGAGTTACAGTGTGTGAGTGAGTAGGAGAGTGTGTGAGTGTGTGGTGAGTGTTGTCAGAGTGTGTGTGAGTGTGTCAGTGAATGATCAAATGAGGCAGAGATTCAGTGGAGAGATGCCCCATTGATCTGAGTCCCCTTGACTTCATGTTCAACTGAACAGACGACAGAGGAGACACTAATATCCGTCTGAAGTTACTGGTGCTGTGGTAAGGCATGGCTGTGGAGTCCGGAGCTCAGCTGTCTCCTCTGGTTATGTATGGCATGTGCCCTTGGGAGGGAGGGCTTCTGTTTAGAGGACAGCAGCATAACACGTGGCCAGCAAACCGGAGCTCCAGGGCGGGGTCAGTTCCAATATGACTGTCACCTTCAGCATGGCTTTGTGACTTTTTAAAATTTATTTTTTATCGTTAAATTTAATGGGGTGACATTGGTTGGTAATGATTAGATAGTTTCCAGATGTACAAATCTACATGACATCACCTATGTATTGCACTATGCGCTCACCTCCCAGAATGGGCTCTCCTTCCAGCACCACACAGCATTTCTGTAATGCTGGAAGTAAAGCCCTTACGTATGTCATGTGGCTCCTGGGGCTCTGACCTCCTGGTGCCCTTCTACCAGGTCACCAGGACCTTGTGGAAGTGCAGCACTGCTGGGACACTGTGGGCAGCGTGTTTGACCCACACCACAAAACTTACTAAGAGATGAGTGCTCTTTCTCTCAACACCGGATATTTAAGGTTTAGGCTAAATGTAGAGACAGCTTTAGGGCATTAAAATGTGCAATTATTTAGTTATTTTTAAGTATGTTGGGGTGACATGGGCTAGTAAAATTGCGTAGGTGTCAAGTGTACAATTCTATAGGACATCGTCAGTGTGTTGCGTCGTGTGCTCACCACCCAGAGTCAGTTCTCCTTCCATCACCATCTACTTGACCGCCCTCCTCATTTCCCTGTGAGATTTTCACTTCTGGTTTTCATCTTAAGATGTATAGCAAGACAAGGATGGTGCGTCAAGACCTGGTCTCTCAAATGAGGGCAAATTCACAGGTGTCTTCCTTAGTCAATCAAGGGTGCTAATGAAGAAAGGCCTTCTTTCATCTAATGCCCAGCTCTTGGGAGGTGGTCCAGCAAGTACCGAGATGTATCCAAGGCTCAGGACACAACAGAAACAAAGCCTGGGCATTTTGAGAGTGTGCAGCATTACAAACATTGACAGGGTTTGCAGTGAAGGGCGCTGATGAGGCTGAAGTGTGGTGAAGACCGTAGGAGCCGTCTAGGTACGTGGGAGAGCTGGATGCTGTTCTGAAAGTTCTACGCGGGAGAAAAGCATGCTCAGCCTCGTTCTTCGTAGCGTGGATTATGCTTAGAGAGGGGATGCATCTCAAGTCAGATGTGAACAGCGCTTCAATCAAGTTCAGGGGTCACTGCAGATGTACGGCAGAAGGGGACAGCAGCAATAACTAATGTACATTTCAGGAAGATGAGGGAAGATAATTGGGTTTGAGAGACCTTAATGAGGAGAGATGAATTTAATTTATTTCTTGATAAGTAGACCAGTAGTATATCAATAAGTGGTCCTATTCTAGCACACAGGCTCTCTTCATACCCAAAGAGGGTTTTTCTAATTATCAGACCTACTATGGGTCCTGGGCAGGGAGGTTCAGTGTTTGATATTCTTACTCTATCCAGAAAGTAAATCAAACTTAAGTTTCTTGTCTAGGAAAAGGCTTCCATTTTTAAAATATATCTTATTGCATGTATTTGAAAATTCTAAATGCTGTATTATTGTGACCACTTTAAGAGAAATGCACTGTGACTGGCATTTTGATTATTAGATTCTAGATACATGTGGGAACTCAAATACAATGGAAAAGAATGAGCTGAATCAATTGAGAGCAGCCTTCAGAGTACATGAACTTCACCTCTAAAATGGAGAATAGAATACTGCCTCCCAGAGTCATTCATGTTGTCAGGATTCAACAGACACATTAAAGATGGTAGCAAAACAAAGTGGTTTCCCTATAAACGATAGCCATTGTACTGGTCAGGACTACTTACTAGCTTTTTCTCTCAAAGATACATTTTTTTTTAATTTAATTTTAAGAAGTGTTGAATGACCAGTTGATTCATAACATTTAAAGTTTGGCTGATACAAGAGCACCCTGAATTTTTGTAGCAGTGTAGAATAAATTTCTTTAAAAATCCCATGGCAGGAAGAACATGTGGAAATACAGTACTTTTTTGTTTCTGAAATCCGTAAATCATTGCAATGTGAACCAATGGAACGCGGTCCTGGTTTAGTTTCAAGGCCAGCCCTGGGGCCAGCGATTACTCTGGTCATATGAGGCGGGAGGAATCCTCAGGAACATGTTGACAATGTTTAGAGCTTGAGCGAGGAAGAGTATAACTTGACATAGTAAAAAGTGTCCATGGTGCCAACTTGCTTGTTAATCCTTATTTTTAGTCTTTTCAATAAAGATAATTCAAAACATTGGACCTCCAGGTCAGTACCCCAAGTGGTCTTTCTGGGAAGTTATGCTGTGCTGTGGCCTTCTTGCCAAGCACATCCACCATCCAAAAAACGTAGTTTTCCCTTGGCGATGTTACTGTAGACTCCATGCACTGGAACTCAAGCCCCCAGCACCCTGAAGCCACCAGCAAAACAAAACAAAACAACAACAACAAAAACATCAAAGATCGTTTATCCGGCACAGGTGCCGGTTGACAGAGAGCCTCCTGTGCTGTTCTTTAGCACAGTCAACATTGATTAAGACACTGTTTAGTTTGAATGTCGTCAGTACGGTGGGATATTGGTACCTTCTCTTTGATTCTGACCCCATTGTGGACTGTAAGGGGCTTGAGAGGCTGTATCTTTCCTCAGAAGTTTGCCCATGTTCTCAGCAGTTACTGATGTCCTGTGGCAGGTTATTAAACTCTTTTGATATTCAGAAGTGCCTCTGGCAACGAAAAACAAAATGTGGGACCACTGTCCTAAAAGTTTATTCTCTTCATCCGCACACCGAGGGCCTGCCTGTCTTCCACTACCTACTGTCCTTTCCTTCTTTAGTGAAAGAACGAGGTTCCTTAGTTCAGTACAGTGACAACCAGGATAAAGACTCCATCTATCCCCATTTACAGGGTCACAGCAAGGTGGCCCATGAAGAATGGCCCAGTCCCTGGCTCATGAAGAATGTTGTTTGTTTGTTTTTGCTATTTTCATTTTGCCTTCAAACTACAAATTATTTTTAACACTGCAGCCTACATTGTATCCTGAATCCACAGAGCACCTATATTCCCATTTAACGGGTTAAGTTTTCTTTACTAATAACTTCGGAGTATGAATATTAATATTTTCTATTTGAGAGGTGAAAACTTGAACGCTGAAAGTAAAGGACGTGAGTGAGTATAGAACAAACATGTGGGAATTAATATTGATCTCAAACATAGGCCACTGGAATTTTTAGTATTGACATAGCACAACACAAACTGTTAGAAATATAATTGAAATTTCTAATCGTCGAGTCGTTTGATAGAGTTCGCTTATTAGAAAGGTCACTCCATTCTATTGAAGAAGGCATTTTCAAAAGCCAATCACCCAGAATGATAATTAAGTCTGTTGGCCTTCATTTTCTTGCAATTCCAGTGATTCAGAGCTCTCAAAAATATCTGACGTTCGAACCTTCAAGAGAATGGCCATCAAGCTTGAGTATACTGTCACTGAGAGAGAGAAGGACATTATAACTCTTTTCTACTTTGAAAACCAAGCGCAGACTGTCAACAGCCCAATATCTGATCTGAAGTCAATTCTCCCCTTCTTAGGCATAAAGGAAATATTCTTCTCCAGGCTAAATATACAGAGATAATGTGTAGTAAATGCTTTTTAGTCAATCAGAGTAACAGAACAGAGAGAGAGAGAGAGAGAGTGAGGCGTCTTGTTCTTAGGTAATAAACCTTCTCTGGGAAAAGGAGAGGCAGACCTCCAAGTCCATAACTCTCTAGAATTTAAAATAGCTCCTGGGGACAAGGCCTTATAAATCTGTCCAGAAATCTCTCTGACTGCCAAGGCTGTTGCTGCCCGTTATGCATCCTTTAACCCAGGCAGCCAGTACTGTCTCTACGCAGCAAATTTTCTGACCAGCCAAAAAAAAAACCACACAAAAAAAACCAAAAACCAAACCAGAAGGAACTATACATGGAACATTTTCTCCTGCAATCAATCTTATGCATTACATCTGATAATGTTTGAAGACCAATTCAGGAAAACTAAAAAGACAAGTTACCATGATGAGGATTGAAAGATCTTTGGATAAAATCCTCAGACTCCCCATTGAGTAATAGTGGGTTCTTATGAACTTGATTTCTTAAGAGAAAGAATAATATTTTGTGAGCATGATTTTTAATATCAATTATTTGAAAATTATTTCAAGCTCATACCCATTAAGCATGCTGATTTTAGGAAAGTAAAATTCTACCTGAGAACCTATTTTTGCTTTAGTGATTTTCCAAATAAATGTAATTGTAGTTATAGTGAAATTTGTACCATGCTTTACATATATTATGAACTAAAAGTAGGTGGACAGATTTATTTTATGGTGCTTGTGTTATGTTATATTAAATTTTATAACTAAATATATGTATATGTAATCTCAAAATTAATCTTATCATTTACTATCCACCTACTTTGGGTTTACCTGGCTCTCTCTCGCACACACACACAAACACACATTTCTTTTGAGATGTTTCTGGTCCTAGGGAAATTTGGGCAGCTGGTTTTTGTTTTATCATAAGCTCCATGAATAAGACAATCTTTTCTGTTCATGATAGTACTTTCCATATCATCATGATACCTGGCAAATAGCACACCATTCAATAAACTTTTTGTTTTGATTTCTCTTTTTCTCTCACTTTTTATAGATGAAAAATATAGAGGTGTCATGCATAAATGTTGAATGGAAAATGGTGTGTTTTGACAATTAATAAATGCGCTTCTGTAACCAACACTTCAATCAAAATACATAAAATTACCGTCATCCCGAATACTTTGATCGTGAACTTTCTGTAATATCTTCACCCACCTCTGGCGACGTGGGCAATTACTGTCACCAGATTTCTGTCACCATTGATCAGTCAAGCCTGTGCCACAGTACATGTAACTGGAAGTGTGTCTTAGGTATCTGACATTTTTACTCATTATCATGCATTTTAAACTCATTCACGTAGTTGCATGCTTCAGCTTTGCATCTTTTTTTTCTTTTCTGCGAGTTAACAATCATTAAATGACGGTGCCTCAATGTGTCTGCTCATGTCCTGCGGATGGACATTTATGCTGCTATAGGTTTTAGCAATTATGAAAGAAGCATTTTCACATACAAGTATTGTTAGTGGACATATGTACTCACTTATCTTAGGTGAATATCTAGGAATGGAATTTCTGGCTCAATAAGGTAGGTAGATGTTTAGCTTTAAAAGAAAATACTAACCCTTTGTAAAATTTGTGTCACCCATACACAAGAGTCCTAGTTGCTCCAAGTTTAGATCAAATTTTGCAGCCTCTTTAATTTTAGCTATTCTGGTCTGTATTAATGGGTAGTTAATTTTGGTTTAATTGTAATGACATTAGAGGTTTTGTACATCTTTTGCTGTGCTTATTTGTCATTCATGCATTTTCTTTTGAGAAGTGTCATTTCTTTCTTTGACAAGTGTCAAGACAGTGGCCCCCCTCCCCCAATTTTATCTGGTTGCAAGGGACCTTATAGTTGGATGGACGTCTTCTGTCGTATACATGTGTCAGAAGTATTTTTCTCCCAGTTAATTGCTTGTCTTTTTAATCCGTTCATGGATCTTCAGATAACCATCTTTTCTTCTTTTTTAAAAGAGTTCACTGAAGACCATTTACCTTTTGTTTCTTTTATGGTAGGTGTTTCATAATGTCATCTTGAAGAAATCTTTACCTAGCCCCAATGAAGATATTTCTCTACATACTTTCAAAACGTTTTGCAGCTTTAGCTTTTAACTTTCATTCTGTGATCCACTTCAAAATGCTCTGAGGAAGAACTTACAGGAAGAACTTATATCTACAAATGCTCTGAGGAAGAACTTATAGGTTTTTCTAGAGGCTTATCCAGGTGTTGCAGCTTGGTTTGTTGAAGCCTTTTTTTTCTCATTAAAATTCTTTAACAACCTTGTCAAAAATCTCACAAATCACAGACACACACACAACATGTAGGTATATCATATATATGTATACATATGTGTATATTATCAGTTGAATACATATGTTCCTAATTTTTTTCTGAGATCTGCCTCTTCTTTCCATTGCTTTACAGTGATCTTTGGCAAGACCGCTTTTCTTGATTTCTATTGCTTTATAGTAATTCTTGAAATCAGACATCGTCTGTCCTCTGCATTTCATCTTGCTTTTCATAAGTTTGGGCTTTTGGAATTTCCATGTTCACCTTAGGATATATTTCTGTCAATTTCTGCAAAAACAAAACAAAACAAAAACAATCATTGACATTTTGTTTTGCTTGTGGATCTGTATTTTAATTTCTGGAGAGGTTTTGTCTTAAGAATATTGAGTCTTGCTGTGCAAACCATGTTATTTCTTTCCTTTACTGAAATTCTCATAGCTGGTCTCTGCATTGATTATGTTAAATGTATTGTGTTGTATATTTTTGGCTACTGTTCTAAGGGCAATTTTGTTTTCTGAATGTATGCTGCATGTATATACAAGTGACTTTTGTTTATTGGTCTTTGGAATCTGGGACTTATTATAGTCATTTATTCTATTTTTTTCTTAATTCCTAAAGATGTTCTGTATAACAGTTATGTGGATTGTGGATTGTGATACACATTTGGTTCTGATCCTCAGAAACTTGACTGCTCTGAGTTGCCTGCTTTCCCTGTCATGGACTTAGGTGACGATATTGAGTGGAGGCAGAACAGTGGCCATCTTGGCCGTCTTATCAATCCTAGGGAGGAAGTGCTTAATCTTACATCAGTAAGTGCTGTCAGCTCTGACATTTTTTCTAGTTGCCCTTTGTCATATTGAGAAAGTTCTTGCCTTGTCCTGGTTAGCTTTGAGGTCCTTTTAAAAAATATAATTGCGTGTTGAATTTTGTCAGATGCTTTTTTTCTATATCTCTTTAGATGATGATGGGGATGATGATGTGTTATTTATTTATTTATTTTTTGATGTGGTGAATAATATCGATGGAAAATTTTTAGGAAACATTTTTTGATGTCTATTTCATCTTTGCAGCCCAATGAATTTTGATAAAAGTATGCATCTGTCAATCACCACCGTGAAGACCATAAATATACCCATTACCTCCCAAAGGTTTCCTCCAACCCATTTTATCATATCTGTGTGTGTGTGTGTGTGTTTGTGATAAGCACACTTAACACGAGATTAACCCTCTTAGTATATGTTAAGTGTGTAATATTGTTAGCCGTAGGCGTTTGCACTATGGTGGGTCTCTAGAACTTACCCATCTGGCATAACTACTCACTCTTCAGCCATCACCCTTCTATGTCCCCATGCCCTTGCCCCTAGCAACAACCACCATTGTAGTCTTTGCTTCTCTGAGTTTGACCACGTAAAATTCCACATATAACCGAGATCACACCATGTTCGTCTTTCTGTGTCTGTCTTATTTTACTTCACATGATGCCCTCCAATTTCGTCCATGTCGCAAATGGCAGGATCACCTTCTTCTTTCAAGGCTGCATTTTCAATTGTATTACATTGTCCTTATTCATTCACTGATGAACATTGAGGTTCTTTTTTGATGTCTTGGCTACTGTGAATAATGCTACCATGAAGATGGGAGTCAGATATCTTTTCAAGATCTTGATTTCACCTGTGGATAAATACCCAGAAGTGCAATCGTTAGATCATATAGTAGTTCCATATTTGATTTTTTGAAGGACATCCACACTGTTTTCCCCAGTGGTTAGAATAATTTTCATTCCCACTTGTAGTATATCAGAGTTCACTCTACTTCACATCCTTGGCAATGCGTCTTAGCCCTCTCTCTTTTTGTTTTCTAATAATAGCCATCCTAACAGGTACGGGGTGATATATCTCATTATGGTATTAACTTGGATTTCCAAATTAATTAGTGAAATTGAGTACCTTCATTAGATTCCCTTTTCTGTCCCATTGTTTCTGGGTGGCCCAACAAGAATTAGTTTGCACGTGTTTTCTCTTTCTTGTCTACCTATGAATTGTATACTTTCTCTTTGAAATCCCAGACCCCTGTCTCACTCCTTTGGTGAGAACAGCATACTTTTGTGTAAGCTGCAATGACCCTGCCCAATGTGTCCTTGGGTCTCATATTTTTATGACACCTCTATATGTACATATTATAATAAATTTGGTCCTTTTTGCCTGTTAATCTGTCTGATGTTAATTTTATTATTAGACTAGCCAGAAGAATGTAGAAAGGTGGAAGAAATGTTGTTCTGCTGCCCTTACCCTATTTCAGGTTTTGTGAGGTGTGCCAAGACTGACAAAATAGTTAAGCACATATTCTCAACTTTCAAGCAATTTTTATGTAATATTAATTGAAATTTGAAGTAAACATCCCTTTTTATAATATCATATAGTAAGTACCATTATTTTAAAGAACTGATCTACATGTAAAATAACATAAGAATTTCTCATAGGTATATAATATTGCTGGTAAGGAAAAATTTTCACCAATATTCAATATTTGTAGGTAAATGTTAAAACCTTTTAAAATATGTCAGAGTTATTATGCACAGAAGATGTACATTTATCTGAGTGGAAATCACAATAAAAGAAGAACCGTCTTCTGCTTTCATATGCTGTTAACTTAGAAGAACATTCGGTTAGTCTTTTTTTTTGCCGAGAGATTAGGAAAGACGTCGTTAAATAGTGCGTCGGAGCTCCAGGAGGTATCATCAGCTCAGCAGTATTTTTTGCTGAATCATCAAAACACATGCAGCTAAAAGCATTAATTTCCCCTTAAAAGTATTCTTGAAGGCCGTGCTGTTTCTGAAACAGAAGCAAAGTCAGCTGAAAAAGTATAGTTGCATTTACCTCTAAGTGGAAATATATTTAAAAAATCAATTTTGAGGCAAGTGTTGTTATTTATGGTAAGGCAGAATTTAATCCAACTGGGTGTTTTGTTACGGAAGTTTACTGTATTGCCTGATCCTGTATGCCTTTCACGTTGCAACATTCATCCTGTAGCTCCTGTTTGAAGTGCTGGACCCAATTTGTTGTCTCAGAGGGTTTCACTGATGGATCCTAAAGTCCCAACTTGCAAAATGTTGTAAGAAATGAATTTGAGAGGACAAGGAAGCCAAACCTGACAGACTCAGTCCTTGCTGCAGATTTGAAAGCCGCCGCCCCCATGCCTGACATACAAGGTAATCAAAACCCGACTTGCACTCGTAGGAATGAGTTGCTTCTAATGGACACATTACAAGACAACCATCTGCAATGGATGCACGTTCAAATACACTAAGCTGAATGACACTTCTTGGCATTCTTGATTATTATTTTACTTTAATGCCCTTAACAATCCAAACTGAATTAATTTTCCTGGCCCTTCTCAAAGACTGACAAGTTAAATTGCGTGATGGCCACAAGAGAGGTCAAGTGTAGAGGAGGACTACAGCATTGGGAAGAAACACCCGATCTGTCACATGGGCCTGCACGCTCAGTCATCAGGATGCTGATTCCCACAGGGCTTGGCGCTGAAGGTCTCCTTAACTTGGAACAATAAGACGCTGGTTTCTGCGGACTCGGTGTCCACCCTTCGCAGATGCTACAAGATTACGGGCAGGTTTTCCAGACGAGCCTTTGGTCCACAGAACGCACATTAAGCCTGTGAGACCTGTCTACACACAAGCCCAAAGGTAAAACATGCTCCATCAATCTCCTGGCCTGTCTCTGCCCACGCCACTCCCCTCAACCATGCATCTCAGACTTATCACGAATGCGTGCAATGCTGAGGTGTGTCGGTTGCTCTGTTGCACACTCACACCTCCGTTGTTGTACTTTCACAACATTCTCGAATTTCAAATACCTCTTCAAAATGTTCTTGTGCTCCTCGAATGACAACTGTGCTTCCACCATTTCCTTTGAGTGCCCTGCCTGTCGCATGGTGACACTAGCATTCATTTGATTAATGTTGTTTTTTGAGCACATGTCATACTACACATTGCTACCACCCACTATGAACAGTCATACATAGACAACATCTCTTAAAACGTGCATACATTTTTTGACACCTGTGGTGTTGTGCATCCTCTCTGTTTGCAATGGGAGGACAACTATCTAGTCGTTCATCATGTATGGAGGTCTGACTAAGGGTTTTGAGAAAAATGAGGAAAGAGGTATATTGTCAGACACAACGGATCAGTTCTCACCATGGTCGTGGATTCGTCTACCCGTGAGATTCTGTGCTGATCTGATATGCACACCCCCTCCCCCAAACCAGGCTATTGCATATGTCTAAGTTCTTTGGTAAAAAGTAGGTAATAAAGGTTATCTGAAGCAATGCAGAACAAAAGCGATTTTTTATGGAAGGCACTTCCTTTGATAGAGAGGAAATTCAGGTTTTTCTCAGGACGGCAACTGGGAAAAGTATACCGAAGTGAATCAGCTTTTCTAGCCTACCCTGGCCTTCCCCCCACCTGCCTTTGGGGCTGCCTCAGTCCCCAACACCATGTCAAGCAGGTCTTAGACTTCCTCACAGCGTTTGATTAGCTCCTTCACATCCATGCCTGCTCTTTTCCCACGGTTTCTCGAAGGTTGATTATTATGTAGGCCTCCTCTCGTCCATTCAGAGCCCATGGTTCAAACGTTAAAAATAGGTGAGAGGAGAGCGAATGGTATAATTCCGTGTTAGCGATGAACAACTGAGGTGCACCGCATATACGATGCCAGGTGAAGCTCATCTCAATGACACTATCTTCCATAGTGAGCACCCGAGCAGGGGGACAGCTTCTCAGATATAGAAAACAACCGTTAGCTATACGAAGAACACTTCTGCCCCTCTGGGCGGAAAAGGACCCTGTAGCCCCGAAGACTTGTGACTCCAGTCCCCAAACAAACGCACTCAGCCAGGAGTCCCGATCTCCTTATCTAGCTGTCCTTTTAAAACGTACGACCCTCAGGAAGAAAAAGGTCACACATTTGTTACCCTCTGATGCTACTCCTTGACCTGCACAGCGGCCTGAAGCCAACGGAAAGAATGGACGCCTGGGTGGTCACATGTGGACTGAGCGCTGGGATGTCTGGCAGACCCTGTCCCGTGATGGCGTGGTGCTCATGACACGTGCAGGAGCCCAGAAAGGCCGGTAGTACAGTGCCTTGTCCTTCCTGCCTGAGCAAGGCTGTCATCTCGGAGCTAGAAGGGACCCTGCTCACTTAGGAACACTGTCAATTCCTGTCTCTTATGTTAGCCCGGTGGCGCCAGACACGCTCTCAGCATGGAGGTGGCGCTGAGGATACGCTGGGGAAAGGTGGCCCGCCACAGTGTCACCCTGTCATCGGGTCCATCTACAAAACCCGGAATCCCACCCACGATATCGTCCCAGGGGATGTCGTTATGCCGTAACAACCAAGTTTAAGTTAACCGGGGTAAGATATAGAAGTCTTTTTGTTTTTAGCTAAATTCTTGAGTTGTTTTAATCACAGAATGCGAGGGATAATTTTGGTATGTTGTGGAACTCAGGAAAATTACTGGAAGAATTGTCACAGGTTGCATCAGGTTCTGAGGGTAAATGCTATCAGACCAGATTAATGAAACCAGACAACCATTATTCCTATGTATTCAGACTCAAAATGTTAGTTCTGCCACTGAATTAGCCTACCCAGGAAAGATCATAGATTTTTATGCTAACATACAGAAGTATTTGAAAATTCAGTGACTACATTTAAATTGCTTGTTATCCACTTCTATTTCTTTAAACTCCCTTAAACCCTGCAGAAAACCTCCTCTCTATTAATTCAAGAAAATATTATACCATGTTTTACATATCAAGGTGTGTTCAGGATAGAGTTATCAGGAAACAAAAACTCTACTTTTATTCTACATCTTATTTTCCTAGGATAGGAAATGCAGCAGGCAGGAACATTAACAAGAAGAAGAAAATGGAATTATTACCAGAAGGCTTGGGTTCAAGCGCCAACTCCACCTTTCATTAGATGTTTTTGTTGAAAAACCTAACGTCCCATAACTTGATATTTTTTTTAAATTATAGGATTGCTGTGAAAACCATCTTAGATCCTGAAAGTGCTTTTTAATAACAATGAAATATAAAAAGTAATTACTATTAGCAAACGTTTTCCTAGATGGCGAAGACATTTTAAATTTCTATTAGCCAATACCTTCTAACAGTATTATTTGCCTTTTTTTCTGTAGCCAAGTCTAACATGTTCTACTGGTTAGAAAAATGAATACTAATATGCAAAACTTTATTGCTTATTAAAAAAAACTTAGGGGAATTTTGTTATAACTATCGCATTGAGAAGATATTCATTTCTTTTTATACTCCTCTCTTTCTATGATATAAACCTTTCATTAGCTGGGTAGGCACTATTTTTATGGAATTATGTTAATATTACCAGAGTATTTCTAAGGAAGAGATTCTTATAAAGAGTTACCCCTGTGTTCTTCCTCTGTAATTCTTCTCTCTCCAGATAATGGCATGGTTGGTTGGACAAATTCCAAGAATTTTTATTCGGGTTCTTATGAAAAGTAAATGAAGCTAATATTGAAAATCTTCCCTAGAGATCATCCTAGCAAAAATATTCTTTTTAAAAAAATTATATCCTTATAGAATAACAATACAATAGGCATAATAGTCAATATTTATTGACCACTTGCTATGTGTTCACACTTTTCTAAAGACTTTGTATATATTTATCTCAATTATAGGAAAAGGAGACAAATCGCAACCCCCCCGCCAAGGGTATAGAAGCAGGAACTGAGGCTTAGAAATTTCAAATTGCCCTGGGTCATCAGCACTTCAGAAGTAGCGTCCACTGTGAGGTCAGCCCTGACTCCGCGGTCCTTGTACGTAGTGTGTGGCAGCTATACATACCTTTCATGGAGCCCTGATAGGATCAGGCCAAGTTCACGAACCCATATACCAAGCTAGAGGGGCACTAACGCTTTACCTATCCAACTGACCAAGGCCAGGAATCAGACGTGTCCAGACATGTGTTTGGTCCAGTGTGCCTGGAGTGTGAGCATTTATTTTTTGCAGCGATGGTCTACTTAGGTTGCTTTCTGTCTCTGTATCTTCCATGTAGTGTGGAAACTGTGACTCAAAAACTGTTGTTGGCTAAAATCAGAAGGTGGTGTGCTGGTCCCTCTGATTCCCGTGGTGGGAGAGATACCTGACATTGAATGTCTACCAATGGCAAGCACGTTTACACACCATTGCATGTCGTCCATACCACAGTGAGGTGGTTATTTTAAACCTCCCCTTAGGTCATGAGTCATGTGCTTAAACTACCACAGTTGGCTTTTGGAAGAGTCAGGATCTGTAGCCAGGCTTGTTTAATGACAGATCTAATAGTTTTCCAACAGGTCGACACAGATTTGTAGGAGGTGAAGTGTTTCTTTGCCTCGCTGGCCTGCTTTTCTCTCTGTGCTGGAGCCGATGGGAGCTCCAGAAACTTTGGTTCTGCTCTGAGGGAACTGCCATTTTGAAGAACGGAGGGAGGGCATCGTGCTTGATGGACACATGGTGAGCCCTCCCCACAGCGCGGGTCTTCCTTTACTGTTGCTAACACGGAGGACTCTCAGTGTAGACATGACTAAGTCTGCTTTCCAACGTGAAGGGCAGAAAATGAGACGTGTCTTTTCAAGTGGGATCTGTCTGCCTCTTTCAGCATTGCTTTGCTATTAAAATGTGATCACCTACAAGGATACAGTAAAAATAAAATCATAAGGGTTTCTCGATGTTTCTTTTTATTTAATTTATTTTTTGCTCAGGAGTCAAATTTCAGTAAGCCATTTAGAATATCTAGTTAGAAAAACAAACAACTTTCAGAAATGTGAAAAATCAATGGAATGTAATATTTTCTCTTGGATGTAATATCTAAGTGACCCTGCTGAGGGCTGTAATTTTTGCTCTTCTGTAACAGCAGGTTATGTACTAAGAAGAAAAGAGCATCGATCCTTGAAGACTGAACTTGGTTTGCGTGGGTTTTTTTTTTAATATACAAAACATCATTCTATGCCATATAATTTTATGGAAATGTGATACCAGCCCTTATTTAATTTATCCACTAAGTTATGAGAACTCGTTTCTCTCGTCTGATGGATGCTGGAGGAACTGTGGGGAAAAAGGACATTATTTCGTGGTCATGCTCATCATTGCTACACGCTGGAAAAATTGTGCTACGGTAAATTGAAGTAATAACAGAGTTATCTTTACGATGTGACATGCCTTCTGTTCTCCTAGGATGGCGCGCCAGACCTGGAATCCTAAAATCTCACTTAAGCTGGTGCTGTTTCCCCAATTAATTGTGAAACAGATGATCACCAGACAATAGAGAACATCAGAAGTGCAGAGAAGGGACTGTGCCCTCGATTTGTGATGCATGTGATAGACGAGGAGAGACTCACCTTGCTGACCCAGCAAAGTGCGATAGTGATTAGGATACACGGTTACTTGTCACCCTTATCTCACATTAACCAACAGGTAATACATGTGGGTCCGGAGGGAGCTCAGAAGAGAACAACAGAATTACCGGACACCATGTCAATCTAGACTGGAAAAGTTTTTTTAGAAAAGATGGTTCTGAAGATTGTCTTTTTATCTCCTCTTTATTTACAGTAATATCTTTCCATGTGTTTGTCCTTGCCCACTCCTGCGCCATTGACGATTTAATTGATGAACACATCAATCTCCCAAAATGTTTTGATATTTTATAGGTCAACATATTATACACAAATGTTGTGCATTTAATATCTGGATGACCTTGTAGGGTGCTGATGTATAAATGTAAAGAAATATTCTTCCGAAGTTAAACCCAGTAGTAAAATAGATACTTAGGAGCAGTTTAGGAGGGAGAATCCCAAATCAATACATAGAATTACATTATGCGTATACATGTAACTCCAAGGGAAAGCAGGTTATCATTCTTCTGCTCCCATACCTGTTTGTTGCACTTAGGAGTAAAATGAATAGTCATTGCCAAGGACTAGGATGCCTGCCTGCCATGACCTGGCCCATGTTCACCTCCAGTCACGACTTCTTTCACTCTTCTGAGGTTCATCGCAGGACCTTCTTTCTGCTGGCTGGACATGCCAGTCTTTCCTCCCAGAGCCTTTGGGCTTGCACTACTCCGTGCTTGGAACTAGCTATGCCCAGACTTTGCATGATTGTGTTTATTTCATTGGCAGCTCACCTGTCACCTGCTAAGACACGCCCAACTTGAGTTCACCTCCCATTGTCCTATGACGTCTTTGTAAAGAACCACCATTGTATGTTATTTATAGTACTTGTCACCGTATTAAATCCTCCCAGGTGTCTTAGTCTCACATACACCACTTTAGTCTTGGTCCACAAATGTCTACATGAAATGTTTACATCAGCCAATTTATGTCAGTCATCTCTCATGGGCACTAAAATACGTAGGTGAAAGTGTGACGAGATACTGGATGATTATGTAAACTTCATCCATCCCCTCTTAAATGAATTATTGGTTTCAGAGGGAAAATAGTTAAGTTCCCAGGAAATGAAGCTGGCAGATACTGCTTTAGACAGTAGATCAAACGGAGCCCCTCGAGTAATGGCATCTCCTGGCTTCATGACGCTGCTGATGTGATGGACTGAGAAGGATCGAAAAGCGTTTTAATGTTACTTAGGGCAGAAATATATAGCCTGGATCTAATAATGAAGAAACAGCCGAGAGACCCAGCTTGAGGGATATTCAACGGGAGTACTATCCTGTAAGTCCTAAAAAGGCTCATGTCTCGAAATGCAATGAAGACTGAGAATCTGTTCCAGGTTAAAGCAGATTTAATGACAACAAACATCTTTCCAAAGATAAGGCAGATGCAGGCTGTGTAATCAGTGTTCACCCTGGACGGCTACCCTGAAGACAGGCGCTAGCCCTCCAATATAGGGGAGCCCAAATGAATCATTGTGGATCTGATACGGATTTACTGGGGGCCTTTGCTAATCGCATGGACTTCAACGTAACATCATCAAGAGGGTATTGAGCCCCAAAGGGAACATGTTGAAAATTGCGGGAGACCATATATTTTCATGTCTGAGGAATAAACTCTTCCCTTGAAGTACTTAGAGTATACTTCCTTTATTTAGCTCTCCTGTCCACTGTTACAATCCCATAATTGTAAACTATTTTTCTCTTAGAAAAACAAAAGGTCTAGTTTCCAAAATCATATTTAAAGAGTAGCATACTTTAATGGGAATAGACAGTCTATGACTATCTTTCATTTTTAAAAACATATTAAAATGTTAAAGCTGTAAACTGAGCCTATTACCCTTTTTGCTCTGGAAAGCTATATTTCATTATGATTTTTAAATTATACAGAATGAAATGCAAGTCAAGATGGTAAAAAATTATCAACAGAACAGTTTATTAAGTGAGGAAAACAATGATCTTAGTCTATGTGCTAAAAATTGTCCTGGATAAAAGTGAGTAATATTTTAAGCACTCGGTGGAAATAAAGTGAATCTAATCTGAATCTTCTCTTTTCCTCTGACTGGTGCGTCATGAGGATTAATATTTCTATATTGCCTCCTATACTGATCCATATTGGATTCATTTCTTCACTAAGTAGAGGGTCCAGCAGAAGTAACATCCCCTTTTTATGAGCTCATGATCTATACCACAGCTCTGATGACAAAATTCTGTAACATACCAATATCACACTCAAGCACACGCTACTACTTAAAAAAGAGTGTTCCTTCTGCCGGACCCTGAGTGTGTTGTGCACATGTCTTATGTTGGGAGGAGACGCAGCCACGATCCATCATGAACTAATGTAACTCTGCAGTAGAGTCTGGTGGTTGTGAATTTACAGGCTGGAGGCTGTGACAGCCCAGGGAAATACAGATCAGCAGGGATCCTCTCTCCTTTGGGCTTGCTTTCTGTCTTTCCT
This sequence comes from Craseonycteris thonglongyai, assembly GCA_004027555.1. Lineage (NCBI taxonomy): Eukaryota > Metazoa > Chordata > Mammalia > Chiroptera > Craseonycteridae > Craseonycteris > Craseonycteris thonglongyai. Next base: position 22,299 of record PVKE010003724.1, read on the forward strand.
CTAACACACATGTGTTAAGGTCCTACTACATCCCAAATTCTGTGGTCGGCGATGTTTGGTATATAGTGTCATCCTAAAGAAGATAGCAGTCTATTGAGAAAGATAATTAAGGAGATGATTAAGCCTTACATGAAAAGTTGATTGAAGGAGATTTCACTGTCAGCGTCGCCTTCTACGAATGTTTTTTGGTCCTGTGGATACCAACCTATTTTGTTCTTCTCATCACTTCCAATACTAACTTTGAACATTTTCCCGTTGGACTTTTAAAGCTAGATACTTTGCTGTCCCCCATGTGCTAGGAAGGATTGCTCAAACATGATGTGACTTGTGTCCATACAGGGAATGGCCAGCCTGCTCACACTTTGCTTCGCTCCAGGCCAGGGGAGCAGGTTGTGTGTGGGGAAAACTGCACAGCCCGATCAAAGACCTGCTGTAGAATTCTTCAGAGACCTGAGCTGAGGCCGCTGGAGACAGAGCCTTGTTTGTGTGAGACAGGTGGTCAGGACGCTGAAGCAAACAGGCGAAAACTCACACACGCAGACCACCGTTCAGTGGGTCGCGGAGGAGATGGGCATGGGGGAGGTAGAAGAGGGTGAAGGGGGTCCCCTATAGTGGGAGGAGATTTGACTTTGGGGGGTGAGCACACAATGCAATATGCAGATGAGGTATGATAGACTTGTGCACTGGAAGCCTATCTGATGTTACTTAGCAAGGTCACCCCAACAGAATCAATAATAAGAACAAGCCAAAGCAAAGGCAAGGTGCAAGGTCAGGCATGGAACCCACTGAAAACGACACTGGCGTCACTCCCCTGAAGACTCTTTGTCACTGGCAATGGGGAAGTGGCTCCTGCTCACCGAGATGAACCCTCACACAGTGACGGAGGAAGTGTCTGGGAGGGAAAGGATGCTCTAGAAGGGTGCTGTAGAAGGGAGCCCAGTGAACCAAGACAAATCCTCCTGCCACACAGACAGGTCCCTGCTGGTGTCAGGGTCGCTGAGGAGTCACTGGGACGAAGGGGTGCTGACTGCCAAGTCGTTAGTATGCATAATGAGGACAATTAATCAGAGGCTAACAGGCATTAGATTGACACGGATCAGTTCCCCCGAGTGCAGGGCAGCCACCCACGTCGTAAATCAGGACCGAAGCTATCGGCTCGAGCTGCCAGCGGGATTTCGACAACGCCACGCTCCCTGTTAACTTCCTGTCGTCATGAAACTGTGGGCTCATATTTCTATCACAGCCTCTTTCCATTTAGTTGTTAAAACTTCTGAGGAGTTTCAGTGAGCGGCCTGCGTAACTCCCACGAGGCATAGAGGAGGCTTCTCATTCCTCTTCTTGTTTTCACTCTTCCTGCTCCGACCTGTTCTCCATGTGGCAGGTGAAATAACTCTTCTAACACAGAGATGCTCTATTCCACGCTCACTCTTAAAATGACGTCCTGATTTCCGATTTCATGGAGCGTGACCTTCACTTCTGATGCCCTGATGGAGGGCAAGCATGTCATTTCTCACTCAGCCCGGGGCACTTTTGAGAGCAAAGAAGCTATTACACATTATGAGGGGCTGGCATTAACGAATGCATGCTCCCGGCAACTGTGAGCGTGGATCTGCACCCTCGTCTCCTGACAGCCCACGCGACTAATCAAGAGCTAGTGAATGAATGAACAGGGAATGAATACATTGGAAGTCCACATGGCATGACTCTGAAATCCAACTTTCTAGGAACACATTGGATGAAGACTCACCCTACTCACTCACCCTCAATCATCTTCAAAGTCCTTCCAAAGCACTTTTTTTTTGGAATTACATTGATTAATCATCTTGGGCTCTTTAAAAGAGGAATTGAAATCTGTAAAACTTTTTAAAATTAAATTTTACATTACAATATTTAGTTGTTTGTTTAAAAATGATTTATGAACAACAGAATCAAATGCCAAACAAGCACACATGCATGTGCACACACACACTCCCAAGCAGTGGTGTGCTGGAGCCAACTTGTACTAACATACATACCAGAGCCGTTTTTCACATTTTCGGATACTTTGTGGGATAGTTGTTAATCACAGCTGTCATTAACGTTATATTTAAAATGGCGATGCTAAATACTCCAAACTTACCACTTTACAATTACTTCCCACATGTTACTAGTGTTTTAAGTGCTCTTGAAGGTCTCTCCTGTGCAGCTTATTCAGGAAATTGCATAATGCTCCACAGGAAGTATTGTGATGCTGTACAGGAAATACTGAGATGCTCCACAGGAACTATTGTGATGCTCCACAGGAGATATTGTGATACTGCATAGGCATCAGGATGCCCCACAGGAAATATTGTGATGCTGTACAGGAAGTACTGTGATGCTCCACAGAAAATACTGTGACGCTCCACAGGAACTATTGTGATGCTCCACAGGAAGTACTGGGATACTCCACAGGAAGTATTGTAATGCTGCACAGGAAGTATTGTGATGCTTCACAGGAAATGCTGTTATGTTCCACAGGAGATATTGTGATACTGCGTAGGCATCAGGATGCCCCACAGGATATATTGTGATGCTCCACAGGAAGTATTGTGATACTCCACAGGAAGTACTGTGATGTACCACAGGAAGTACTGTGATGCTCCACAGAAAGTATTGTGGTGCTCCACAGGGAGAACTGTGAGGCTCCACAGGAAGTATTGTGATGCTGCACAGGAAGTATTATGATGCTTCAGAGGAAATGCTGTTATGTTACACAGGAGATATTGTGATGTTGCATAAGTATCAGGATGCGCCACGGGATGTATTGTGATGTTCCACAGAAAGTATTGTGATGCTGCACAGGATGTACTGTGGTGCTCCACAGGAAGTATTGTGATGCTTTCTAGGAAATGCTGTTATGCTCCACAGGAGATATTGTGATGCTGAATAGGTATCAGGATACCCCACAGGAAGTATTGTGATGCTCCACAGGAAGTACTGTGATGCTCCATAGGAAGTACTTTGATGCTTCACAGGAAGTGTTATGATGCTCCACAGAAAGTATCACAATGTTGTTCAACAGCAGTGGATGAGGACAGGATAACTCATTGAGGGTAGCCTTGAGGAAATGATTTGTTTGTTTTTCTTTGTTGTGGTGGCTGTTTGTTTTAAATAGATTATTTTTATATTTGCAAAAACAAATTAGAAGTACAGCGAGTCTTTATATACCCCACATCCAGTTTCTCCTATTAGTCTCATTTTATATTAGTGTGTATAGTTGTTACATTATTATGAACTAAACTCCATAGTTTACTCATATCCCTTTAATTTTTATCTGATGTCCTTATTCTCTCCAAGAATCCCATCCAGGACACCACTTTCTAGTTAGTAGTCATGTCTCCTCAGGTCTCTTGTGAAGGTCAGTCTCTCTCAAACCTGATTCATTACGGTCTTGATAGTGTGAGGAGCACTGGTCAGTTATTTGGGAGGAGGCCCCATGTTGGAATTTCTAATGCTTTTGTTAAGACATGACGATGGTTATGTATTGTTGGGAGAACCCCCGAGTTAAAGTATGAATTTCAATATACATTGTCAACATGGTTTAGGGCTTGTTAATGGCCTCGGTCAGCTGGCGGAAGTCGTGTCTATGAGGTTCTCCACTGTAAAGTTCTTCCTTTTTCTCCTTTTGAATACTGTTGGTTTTTGGAAGAAGTTTCCACGCACGTACCTAAGAAGTGGGAACTATGACAACCCCCTCCCCCCAACAACAACCCATTTATTTGTTATTTGATTCTCTATCATATTGGCTCACTGATATGTATTTATTTCCTTTTGGGTTATAATTCAGTATTATAATACTTCCTTTAAATTGTTCCTCAAATTGGTACAGCTCTGTCCAATGGGATGTCTTTCTCTTGGCTCCTGTGTGCCTCTGACACCCTCAAATCAGAGTGTGTGTGAGTGTGCGTGTGCACGGTAACTGCCCCTTATATCTGACACTACAAGATGTCCAGGCTCATGTGTGTACTGCTGGTCTCAGGACTGGAGTCAGCTGTTTCCCCAAGGAGGCTGGTTCCTTTTAATGGAGGATGGTCTTAGAAACCAATACATTCATGTTAGGTGTGGTTATTGCTTTGGGGTCATTGTTTTTTTATTCTCTCCTGAGAAGAAATACATATGTATTTTCACTATCCTGTGTATCTACATGGATTGTAAGTATGTCTCTAAGTTTCGGCTGTGGTTCTGTGAAGCTAAACACGAGTTTGTACTGATGCTTCGAGTTCTAAGCCAACGCCATGTGGACCATTTCAGCCACATTCACCTGCTGAAACAATTGGTTTGATAGTTCAAATCCAAAACAAGTTTTGAGTTTTGTTCCTAAACAAAGTTTAAATTTCTTAACCATGGTGAAAATAGTTCTGTTGCCAGAAATGACATAGAAACAGATTAAAGAATGAAACTGAGAGCCTCAGTTTCACACATAAGAGAATATTCTTTACAAGGGACTAGGAAAGAGGCCAAAAATACCCAGAAGGTCACACTGAGTGCTAGTGACCTCAGACAGTGAGACCAGAGCAGCTACAACAGGCAAAATAGAATCCCAGCATCTAGATTTAACCCCGACAGTATGTTTCTGTTACATTAGGATTAGAGATAAGTTCTGTTTAGAAGTAACTTCAAGAACAGTTTTTCATATTTTATTTTCATGTTGAAAACCAGTCAGATTTGCTTCAAAGAGCATGTTTATATAAAATTAAATGAACACAGCGGTAAGCTGCATTTTTTTTTTTCTAAACGGGATAGGGGTTAAGTATCACATTAGCTGTGGGTTTTCTAAATGAAAAGAATTAAGAGAATCCAGGTTTGAACACCAGCCACCCCTCATCTAAATAAACTATATTTTTCTGATTGCCCCAGTTAGTAAATTGGTATCAGGCCATAGAGTAAATCTATAAATAATAGATACTAATATATAAGTTGGTGTGTGTATATACAATATATATGTGTGTGTGTGTTTGTGTGTACAGGTCTATATGTGTGTGGTTTCAGAGCACGCGCCTTAGTTCAATAATTCTTTTATGATTTTGATAAATATTAAAGCTACTAATTATTAAGCCACCCCAGTTATAATAATATGGACATACAATGTTTTACTAGTCCAATATTTTGATTATCAGAATACAAAGGTCACACAAGGACCCTAGTGAACCCTGGTTTAAAGAGGACTGTTTCTGCCCATGTGTGCTACAGACTTAATCAGCAGGATTGCTCTAGGGAAGTGAAATATTTGAACTTGCAATGAGGAATTCAGTTGCATTAACACCGTGGTCTCTCTTGACTGTGGAGATTGCCACGCAGCGTGGCATCTCAGCGTCGTCGGCTCAGCCGACTTTCCTGACGCCTGACTCGGGATTAGCGCATTGTGGTGAGACTGGTTTTGTTCAGACGGGCGCGAGCGAGGGGAAAATTAGCAGCCTTGTTTATTTTTATCCAGGCAGTCACCGAAATAAGGAAATGTGCGCATTAAGAGGCACTAATCAGTGAAATGCAAAGTGACAGTAAGCCGCTTCTGTTTGTAAAGGCAAGAGAATTATTAATTTTTCATTAAACAATGCCTATAATTAAATATAAAAGCAGTCGCCCTGATTTCAAAATAAATAATGTATTTAAGGAAGCATTTTAACTGAGTTTTGTGAAAATTATTTGGATTCATGATAATCAATTAAGCTAATAAGGGAAATTATGCATTACGCTCATATCTAAGCTTTCGTATTATTACATAAAAATTATATAAAATATAGATTATATTATTAGAGTATTGAATCACTGCCTGTCTTAAATTCCCAAACTTACCCCTCCCCCCGTACACACACACACACACACACACACACACACACACACACACATATAATCCTAGATCATCGAGAACAATCTCGTCTATCCTGAAGCCAACAGGCCCCACTGGCCCAGGATGCTTTGAATGCAGCCCAACACAAATTCATAAGCTTTCTTAAAACACCACGAGACTTTTTCTATGTGACCCTTTTAAGCTCCTCAGCTATCATTCACGTTAGTATATTTTATGTGTGGCCCAGGGAAGCCAAAAGGTTGGGCACCCCTGTTCAAGGAGTCAGGTATGTTATGGTATTGCCTCCATTCAGCCTAGAGACAATAGTGTGGAGTATAAATGTGAAATGGACTAAGAACTGAAGATTGGCAAATAAAGTATTTTGCGTGTCTTTTTGCATCCCCAAATGGATAGACGAGTCTCCAGTGGTTCTTCATTTTAAATACTTGTAGCTTTATAATCAAAGGTAGAGAGGCTTCCTACACTCTACGTATCATCCCCTCCACACCCACTGCCCTTATGTAGAGTCAGGATACTTCCTGTGGAGCAATGTTACACTTCCTGTGGAGCAATGTGACACTTCCTGTGGAGCAATGTGACACTTCCTGTGGAGCTTTATGATATTTCCTGTGGAGCATCATGACTTCCTGTGGCGCCATCATGATACTTCCTGTGGAACTCCATAAAATTTCTATAGTTAAAAGTGCCTCAAAGATTTTACCTAATTAAGCATTTCACTTTCACATTTGGGTGGGGGTTGGGTGAAATGGGTGAAGGAAATCAAAAGTACAAACTTTCTGTAATAGAGTCAGTCAGTCATGGGGATGTAATATACAACATGGCAACTATAATTAATAAACCACCTTGCATATTGGGAAATTGCTATAAAGAAGATCTTCACAGTTCTCGTCACAGGAAAAAATTCTGTAACCGTTCACTAGACTATCAAAGTGGTCATTTCACAAAATATGCAAATATCAAATCATTATATTGTACACTTGAAATAAATATAATGTTGTATGTCAATTTAATCTCCAAAAATTCACATTCAAAATTAAGAGGATGCTCTTTAGACTTTAGGATACAGGTAAAGGATGGGAAAGCAGAAACCGTACTTTTTTAGTGACCATAATTACGGCATACAAGAAAAAAATAACACAGTGATCGGTTTCCTATCTATACTTACTGTTTTCTGTCGTCTTTATAAATAATCTCTTCTCCAAGTCACAGCTGCTCAAGTGTTGTTTAGGATGAGAACCACAACTAGGGCTGGACACAATGCTTGACTGAATCCCACCCACGTAAATGGAATGTCTAGATACTGATTTTTGTTGGGACTCTTTTTAATTGCCCCACTATGATTGTGCATTGTATACAAGCCACAGGAGTCCCTTGTCAACTAAGAAAACAGGAACCTACACACGATCATCGTTAACACCATCTTCATGTACCAATATATACAATATTTCCATTGTCCTTGAGGAAGAAGAATCTCAAAAGTCCCCAAGTCTCCTGAGCATTGACTGTAGATCGAGGCTTCGTGTCTCTCTTCCACCCCAGTATTCTCCATGCAGGTGGGACAGGATTCCATGCCTCTGCTTCCCGAATGTCAGCTGTCACATATCGTGAGGCGGGACATGGAACCCTGCAGCTCTGTAACAAAGTAGTTAATGGAGAGGAAGCTGGATCACTGTCAGGGACACTCCTAGGTGCTTGGCAGGCAGTCTAGGGGCGATGCCTAAATGGAGGGCACCTGTGGACATCACTAAGAGGTACGAGTAGAAAGTGTAGATTCCAGCAATGACTGGGTACTTGAGTTTTGCAGCATCTGGTGGCAGCCATGCTCCCCCTTTACAAAGCCTGATGTGTTTCAGCGTGTCCTCTGAGCCTCATCACAACACATTTCAAAGCCTTGCTCTGGGTTCCCAGATCGGTGCTGTCTGTTCATTCATGACGATGCTCCATCCCTTCCACCCAACCCAGCAGGATGGGTCGTCAGAGATGTGACAATTCAGGGGAGATCGCTGCACTCTAGGGCAGTTGTAGGATTTCATTTTAAAATTCTCAAAACTGCAATTACAAAGTTAGAGTGCAGACCACGTTTTAGGGGATATCTAAGGGAAGTGATTGCCAAAGTAGGAAGCCCAGAGCCTAGTGCTGAGGTTTGAAACTACATCTGTACCCACTGCTCATTCCAGGGACAGAATAAGTCAGCCAGGTGACCGCAAGGACTTACATTTTCAGTCAGCTCTTATCTAGTAACTCAGCAGTTTGAGATCAGGAACTTCTTTTTCTGCAAGGGGCCAGATGAGATGATTTTAGACTTTGTGGTCCACATGATCTGTGCTGTAAGTACTTAATGCTGTTGTAGCATAAACACAACAATAAGCAATCGATGAATGGGTATGGTCATATGGCCCAAGGGGAGCTGTCACGTGGCACTGGGCTGGTTTTGTTATGTATGTATGCATGCATGCATGTGTGTGTGTGTATGTAGGCATGTATGTATGTAGGTAGGTATAAATATACTGTATTTTTCTGTGTATAAGATGCCTTCATGTATAAGAGGACCCCTAACCCAACATTAAAAAATCAATAAATGGGTTACTCCTGTGTATAAGTCGACCTCCATTTTTTGGTCTAACAGTTTGAGCCAAAGGTATCATCTTATACAGGGAAAAATATGGTATGTATTTAACAGATTACTTGAGAAAGGTAAGGTAATGATTTGGACCAAATGGTTTTGGAATTTTTTGCTACCTGTGAACCTCTGAGGAAGGTTGAAGTACTGGGTAATACATTTTATCTTATTAAGTTAATTATATTTCCAAAATTAGAATTTCTACTTGCCTCACACATTGTTGAAACCTTTTCCCTTGCTCAGTTGGAACCTGACCAAATAATCACAAAATTTGTTGTGGGATGAAATGTACCAGAAAATACCATTTCCAGTGGCGATCAGTAACCTACTTGAAATGAATAAGTAGGGAGTGATTAATAAGCTGGTGGTCACTTCACAGGCCTCACCCCAGAATGGGAATGAGGGTGGTACCAGGAATCTTGGGAATTGTATGCAGCTGGGTATTGCGCTCTTAAAGAGCAGGTCTACGAAAATGAGGAATAGCCGAATTAAATTAGTTTTGATACCTGCTGGTGTGACAATCTGGGCCCATTATCACAGCTCATTAGAGCTTTGTGTTAATGAGCCAAGGTCAGGGGTTCAGTCTCCACAGGAGGTAGCAAACTTTCTACCAAGACAGCCATTGCGTTCCATGAAGTCACACTGTATACCTTACTCTGCTGTGTGCTCCACAAACAGCCGTGCTGACCACAAACAAAGGAGGGAACGAACACACAAAGTTCATTGCATCCTCACCGCTAGTAGGAAGGCTATTCAGACACACCTTTGTGCAAGAAAGCAGACCCTCTCCACAGGTAAAGAACTTCGCTGTATCATTAGACTTCCTCTCTCTACGAGTACTTACTAAGCGATGGCTACGGAATGGACAGGTCACTAGTTTGACCTGACGATGTTTCTACTTCGGTTCCCGTTGCACATCCTCACACACGTATCTGTCAGTTCCCATGCCGTGTTCTGAAAATACAAAAGCCAGGAAGACCTCAGGAGACTGTGCCCACCATTGAGTTGCTCTTGAAAATCCCATCTTGTCTACATCACTACCGTCTATGGGGAAGTCCTGGAAGAGTGTTTACAGAGGACAGGCCATCCCTACAGGGACGAGGCCTGATGATGCTGTCCCTGTCCCAAAAGCCACCACAGGGGACATGAGAAATGACACCTCCTAGTGAGAATCTTTGTTTCTTAACAATGTCGTTCACATCTCAACAACACGTGAAGCCTTTGAGCGGACTGTGCTTGATGCTAGAAGGACTCTCCGTGCAAATTGTTTTAGTTATTGATGTTCGAGCTGAACTGCTACTGTTCTACGCTCGCCCTTTATCACTACCACCGCGTCTAGATATTGGGGATGAAACGAGCCCAGCGATGGGACTCATCCTTCCATGGCGTCTCGGCCCGATGGCCTAGTTCTAAGCATAGTAGTGCTAGGTGTCCCCATCTTCACCCCCAATTCACTGTCAGTTCAGCCTCCCAAAGTAAACCTCCCTCCCTCCCAGGCCTTGGCAGCCGCCTGGATCACGGAGCCATCGTTCAGGTCTCGACTGACCTCCCAGAAGCAGGCGTGACGCCTCCACTCTCGGCATGGGGCAGGCAGCTGCTATTTCCTGGGGTGGCTGTGGATGTTCTTTTGAGAAAGAAAACTCTTTCCAGGGTTCAACTAGCCCTCCAAGACAATTCAAATCCTAGGGACTACCTCGGGCCCAGCATGAACCCCCCACGTGGCGTGATCTGCCACGCAGGGTCAATGTGGTTGCGGGAGAGCCCTGGATTCTAGACCCTTTAAACCTAGCGTTGCTATTTCTCCTTGGCATATATAACAAAACTGAGGGAGAAATGTGTGACTAAACACAAGCAGACCCTACATTTCCTAGAGCACTATCATTCCCTGTCCCTCCTTCCTTCTCTACGGGCCTGCAGAGAAGGGGCTGGTGCGAGAGAGTGCATGGGACCACCGGGGAGACACCATTGGCATTTCATTGCCACTCTCATGAGGTGACGAAGATCCGTTAGAGACCAACGTGATGAAAGTGTTTAGGCTGACCCAAGCCACGTGATGTGTGATCATTATAAGTAACTCTAGTCTATTATGCGGGAGAAAGACCATGCTGCGGTGGCGACAGCCTTCTGCAGGTTTGTTAACATATATCAAAGGTCCACAGAAGTGCCTGGAACTTTCTGTATGCTTAATAAATCCAAGCCATGATGGGGATACTTTTACTATTAGCTACACTCATAGCTAGCAGCACCTAGAAGATGAAGACTATATTTAATACCTCTTTGTACAAAACAACGTATCACTATAATAGGCGTTCCAAAATTCTCTTAAGGAAAATAAAAATCAGAGGCATCTTTCTGAATAATTAATGAAAAAACGTCTATCTAAATTTTCTTAGCTATTAAATGGCATAAAGGCATAGGGAGGATTTTTAGTGATAACGATGACTCAGTAAGAATTAGAACAAATAAGGGAATTATTTAAGGCTAAACCAAATTGTGTTAGAAAGGTGTTTGGCTATTTTAGCTAGCCTAAGGCAATTTTTTAAAATCACTTCCTAAAAATAGAGAGGTAAGGAAGTGTTTAGAGAGAGCCCACAAATATGACAGAAAAAAATATATTGTTTTAATGATATGCTTGGCTACACCTCCCTAGAAGAACTATGGGGAGGAAGAAAAGAACACAGTGTATGCGCTTACCTAACTGCAACGAAGGTCGGATAATAAGGGGTGTGAACAAGAGAAATCTTTCACTTATCGTCAAAAGGCAGAAAAAAAATGTTTTTCGTTTTCTTTTTTTTTTCATTCCCTTTTTTGAAGATTTTATTCAACGCAGGAAAAGGAAACTAGGTCTACAGAGAAAGGAGTTCACAGCCATTAGCTTGTGAACTGCAAGTACGATTTTGGAATAAAGCGTTATATTGTGAGGCTACATTTGACATTTCTGTAAGAGGAAATATGTGCAATCCATTCATTTATTTCTCATCCTCCAAACAAACTGAAGAAATGAAGACCTCGCGGAAGACATATAGCTCTGTAATTTTTTATTTGCAAGCCTACATTAAACTGATAACACTTCCTCCTGGACTGGGTTTTATAATCTGGATAAAGTGGTGTGAATGGCCCCACAGTGGTGCTGGGTGTGAAACAGGTTCATATGCTTATAGCAGTATATTCCTGCATTTTCTAATAGCATGAGCACGACCAATCTATTTTTATTGAAATTATTTAATTTTGGAGGCCTGAGTTAATACCTCCTAGCCACAGGAGGATAATATGATGTTTATGTTTAGGGGCCAGTGATGATAAATTCAGCCATTAGGCTCAGTATTTGTGAAGATGTGTGTTACCTGTTAGTGGCTGTGTTGCTTCTCACAGGCTTAAGCTAGTTCCTTATAAAACAAATAGACTGTACATTTACAAGCCGTTCTGTCCATGTGTGTGCTTCCATGTTATACTGGAGCTCATCATACGTAACCAAGGGGGTACTTAGGTCACTACATATATACTTACTGCGTACTGCCTGTCTCTGTGCCGAGCCCTGTGCTGTCCTGGGGAATTTATAATCAACCATGAGATGCGGGTTCTGTCTTCATGGTCCTAGAGATCAGGTGAGGAAGCTGCCTGTCATCAGACTGGGTGATAAGCTAAACGTGTTGGGAAAACCCGTCCTAGTAAAGACTTGGGAATGTCAACAGCATCTCTTACAGTTGGAATGTCCAAAGACTCTTCTTCCAGGGTCACCAAAGGTGGCCGTTCTCAACAGAGCGAAATGTTTGCCAATATCTGCAGACAAATTTCCCTGCTGTGATCCAAGAGTCACTGTTGGCCTTTCATGGGGAAAGACCCAAGATTTTTGTCAAACATACTGCATCGCACAGGAGAGCATCATGCATGCTCTCCATGCCCCAATAAGTCCTTATCTCAAAAGCTTACCAGTATCTAGATTGAGAAATCGTGCACTGACGTAAATATAAAGTTGAAACACTAAGCTGGTGATTTGCTCCTTTGGGTTGGTTGCTCCTTTGGGTAGCTTGGAATTTAAGCTGCTCACTTTCCTACTACGAAAACAGAAGTATACATTCTTTGGCACCAATGAAACGTACAATTACTATAGAACACGTGGGAGAGCGTTTATTTTGCTAGATTGCCTTTCACCACATTGGTTTTGTCTTTAATATGTAAATGAAGGCACAGGCAGTGGTTGGGTTGTGTTGGGTTTGGTTGGGTTGGGTTGGATTTGGTTAGGTTTAATTTGCAATCCTTTTAGCTCCTGGTTCCAGAACAAATCTAGGGTTGTCTTATTAATTCCTTAACTGTATACCTTCTCTCTGACCTTAAAAAAAAAAAGTTTTGGAAATTTTTTTCCTGCATGTTTCTCTGAACGGACAGTCTCTGCTAAAACCTAAGTATTTCCTGGTATTATTTGCTTAGTTCATCTGAAATGAGCATGGAGCAACCCGCCCACCGTGGGGCTTCCTGCCTTGACTAGTGAAAATCTTTTTCTCAAAATCTACATGCTTGAAGTGTTCTGTTCTCTCCGGTTAAACCCATTAGGGCCACCTCGCAGCCCTTGCCCCCATGGGGCTTCTGTGCCTGGCTCGGTAGCCTCGCTGTTTCTTCCGGAGTCCTGAGGTCTTGTAAGGCATTGTAAGGGCTGTCTTGGAATGATAAAGGATGTCTGTGAAAGCCACTCGTGGCCTGCTTCCCGCAGGGGTTCTGATATGACGGAACGTCACGCTTAGAGCCACCTCTTATGTCTGCCAGTCGTCTGCCACGCTCCTTCTCCCTCATCTTCCAATACCATCAGAGGATGGCAGGTTCAATAGTTATTTTTCACAAATTCCTTTTGAGGCTGGCTGTCATCATCATTCATATACTTTTTTTTTGAGTTATAAAAATGTGTATGTCTACAGAACTATTAATAACATTAGGAAGTTTTATTTTTTAATGGAGCCATATGTCTGACCTTGACATTTCAAGTTTTCCATCCAATTGTTTTTTAGGTATACAAATAATAAGGTGTGGTAATCTGTTTTAGAAAAGAGGAAAATAGAAAAAAATCTTAAAATCAATATGTATTTATAAAATATTACATGCAAAACATTGCATTGAATATTAAAAAGTATTTTCAAATGAGTACGTTGTTCTCTGGCCACACTAAATTGGCTGTAATCTATACACCAAGAAACCACTTCCTTCAATGACCTTGACAACTCAAAGAACACTGGATACTAGAATGATTCTAAGGAATATCCCACATTTTTACACCACTGTGTGCCAGCAAAAAATTGCCACCATCAGCAGGACTAGGGGGTGGCTTAGTAGAGGAAAAGAGGAAGTTACAAAAGTGACCCTGACAGGCACATTGAGCTGAGGAGTTTGAGCTTTTCCCTGAAATCCTATCATTAACGTTTAAAAGCTTGAACAAGGGAACAGAACGGTGGCTGCCTAAGTAGGCGTGAGGCCACTTAAGATCACGACCTTTAGCAGCTTTGTGTTGCTTTGCCTTAACTAGCAATGGCGTAGAACATGAGGAATGGGGAGCAGGCAGAGAACGTGTGTATGCATGAGAAGGGAAATTGCGATGTCAGCGTGAAACTTGGTTCGATTTTTTCAAAATCTTTGGATTGTGGAAAGAGCTCTGAACTTTCCTAACTCAAATCACTCAGTGCATCTGGTCTTTCGATTCTAAGACCTCCTCACCTTCTACTGAGATGGACAAGACTGAAGCGGAAGTGTTCAGGAGACCACCGAGAGGTTGGTTGATCACGTATTCATAATGAGATGTCTCTCAAATATTCTTAATCAGCATCTAAATAATACGTTTTCACGTCAAGTGTGCAGAGGGGCACGTAATTCTGATTTTCCGTGGTTGGGACATCAGGCTAGAGATGGTGTTTACGGACATGGCTGTAGAGATTATTGCAAAAAAAAAGGGTGAGCGTAAATAGTGAAAGGTAGAGGGGAGCGTCACGCATTCTGGGGCCCTGTGTTAAGGGTAGAAGACTTCAGGAATTGCTATAGGACAAAGGAAGTGGTCAACAGAGCAGGCACAAATAGAAAAGTGCGCCCCTCTGAGAAGGTCCCCACCAAGTCATTTGAGTAAATGAAAAGAGAAAGTACTGAGTGCGATAGTGCGTCTGACTTAGACACAAAGGACCACTCCCTCCTCATCACCGTCCTGTTCTGACCACCCATGACTCGGACTTCGTCCCTGAAAGCGTGGGGCCCTGTGCATTGCGTCTGTCTCCAGCCGCATTTCTGTCCTCACTCTAAGCAGGCCCCTCTTCGTCATAGATAACCAACAGGCCGGCCTCGCTCCTTCAGGACCTGCTCACCGTTCACACCCTCGCCTTTACTCCACTGCACCCACCTGATGTCATAGTCACCTGGTGGCTCTTACTGTCACAGGGAGCGGTCCTGCTGCAGAAATGCTTGAATTTGAACATCCCATGCTGGGACAACGGTTCACATCATAAAACCAGATGGAAAGTACACAAGGTGTTTCTGTAAAAATAAAACTAACGGAAGCCAGCTTGGATTTCCTCATGCGCGGCTCCTTGTCCACACCGACATAACATAGCCCTGTGTTTTTACTATGACTCAGCATTCTTGTCATCTCCATCGTCACTCCTACTTATTCCTGTTGTCACTGGAGCCAGAGCGCACTGTGGCTCATTCTATGCTGGTCTCTTGTCATCAACCTACTAACTTTCGGACATTGTCCAGAGGTACAGTTCCATCCGCCCAGCATGAGAGCTTCCCGTCTCGGACCAGAACCGCCTCTTATAAAGGCAGCTGGGGACTCAGGACACGGTGATTTGTGATGCTGTAACAGAAGCCCTGATTCAGAGGGTGACCTGGCTCAGTTTTTCACTGTGTCGTCGTTATAGTTTGGCAACATTGTGTCTGGGCAGTGGTTTTCTAGAAGGTTCTCCAGCATCTTCAGATAGCAGGGACCTAGTCCCTTGTGGCCTCAGGCCCATGGGGTGTTGTCCATCCTTCTGCCTCCAGTTGGAAGAGATGTCTTTTGCATTTTCGATAAACTTACCTTTGTCCTGTATTTTATCTTTTTTAGAGAGTACCTACCTTGCTCTTCGGAAGTCACCAAGCCATCTTATGCTGGCAACATCCACAGAATCCAAACTAGAAAAACACAATAAGGTGTTCGGCACAGTAATCACACCTCTTCTTGATTCTTAAAGGCGTTGTTCTCTAATGAAGAGGATGCTGGGTAGTGTCACAGAAACTGTCCAATGGTAGCAATGCATTCAGAGCAGGATGGATTGTCAGGACCTTTGTGAAAACCTGTGTGGGTATCGCGTTTGACCACAATCCAGGAAAAAGGAACAATTCTATAAGAGGCCTGAAGTGCATGGTTTTCAGGGTACCCACACGATTCGTGGCAAGATTAAACTACCAAAACACAACTCTGTGAACTTGAACTATTTAATTCCAATGGAATGCAAGCTTGTTTTAAACCTGTTTCTTCCAGATAAAGCATTCCCCTCATCTTTAATGGAAACCGCATTAACTCAGTGGGTTCTATAACAGGGTCTTTTGTTCCTAGCCAGGACCAGAGTCCCTCTCAAGTCCCTTAATGCAGTTTCAATTAATCACACCTGGATTCATGTATGGGCTCTGACTGTGAATAAGTCGTATTTCTCTAGAATTCACTTGCAGCTTTCATCTCACCACAGGAAAGAGGAATTTTACTGGGACGTTATTAATGTCCTTCTGCCCCATACTCTGATGGTAACACCGTTGTTTGCATAATACATAGTGCTTCCTGAAGTAGTCTGCTTTCACACTTAGGAGCTTCTTCCTTTTCAAGCCCAGAAAAGCAGAAAAATGGAGTATGTGAATGGGACGGTAAGTGCTATGAATCTCAATGACTTTTAGATATGTTTCTGTTACACAATCCAGTCTCTATAAACACCCTTCTCCTTGTTTTCTCCCCAAGTCTCTTCTATATAAATTACATATTGTCAGATGTATAGCATCTGTCACGCCCTACAAGCCTCTGCCACATCTTGCAGCTGTAATAAATAACGATCAGAAGATGGTGCTAAAAATATCCAGCTGCAGATTTAACTGTTGAACTAATGGACTCCCCGCTTGAAGATTTATTGTGCTCCGTTTTTCTTAGGTTCAAAGTTCAAACAAACCTAAGGATAATTCTGTAGCATTCGTTATTATTTTTGGCAGGAACAGTTTTGTTTTTGTGAACGGAGCATAATCCGAGGCTTATTCATGCTTAGTTTTTATAATTCTATTCCTTTCAGGATAACAATCAGAAATCTTGAGAGTTTAGCATTACTATTAGAAGAACAAACAGGTTTTGTTTTTAAAAACCTAACTTTTATTGCTTGACGTTAGGCGCCTTCCAAAATGTTACAGGTCAGATATGCAGCCATCGTAGAGCTCCCAGTGAAGATTTACTGCCTGTTGACACTTTATTTTTCTAAAGTTACAGCCAGGTCTACCACTGCCAAGGTTAGCTGCCAGCAGTCACACGAAAATGTGGGGCGGGATAGTAAGAAAAAAATCACATTTTTCTCATGCTTCCTTTTATATTTTCACTGTTTGTTCTTTACCTGCTACACTTGCCAGCTTTTTAATCTGGTGGGTTCTGCAGATTGGGTTCTCCGTGACCTTTAGTTAGTCTTTTTTCTAGTGTATCTTCTAGAAATCTCCAAATCCGTGGGTATACTCATAGTCACAGCCTCCAGATTTATTTAAAGGCCAAAATACTTTGGGGGAGAAAATCCTGAGAAGCTAGTTATCCTCAGAGTATAATTTTGTGAACGCACGTGAAGGTGGTGGGTATATTTACTTCTTTCCCATTTTTTCTCCAATAGATACTTGGTGATTGGTTCTCTGGGTTAGCCACACCACCTCCTCATTGATTTCTCGTGAGAATTCGGTTTTTGTGATGAGAGAAGTTTCATATCTCAACTCTCAAACTGAACTAAGAATCTGATTCTAGAATTGGGGGAAATGCAAATAATAAGCACCTGTTTATGAAACGGTGGAATCTTTCATCCTTTTCCTCTTTGCCTCTGATAAAGCCATCATCCCACCTTGCTGCTCCCTATTTCTTCATTCAGCAAACGTTCAACGGGCAGTTGTTCTGTGAGTTATACTTCACTGTGTTCTAACGATGAGACTGGTTTTCACAGTTGGAGATCTGATGGTCCACATTATATTGAGGCGGAACTTTTGGTGACACCATCTCCTGCAGCGACCTGGAAGAAAGCCCATGCCAAGGAGTCTAGGGGAGGTGGTAGCAAAGAATTAAAACCTTCCTGCGTGTTGACAGTTGTTAGGTGTATTTAGCAAAAAAGGAGATAAGTTCAGAGACCGATGGACACGCTGCCGTAAGGAAAAGATAGAGATCCCAGGACAGCTCAGCAGCTGAGCACTTGCCTTGCAATCACAAGGTCCGGGGTTCGATTCCTGGCCCCGGCCCCATCCTGTGCAAGCTCATATGCTGACCTGCAGTGGCAGCAAAGGTTCTTGCCTCCTACGTGGGAGGCCCCCAGTTTGTTTCCCATCCCACGCAGCCCCACACCTACCTGTGTGGAATGAAACCATGTCACAACTAATGATGTACAACTATGGAGACAGCTCTGGGTCCTCCACACTTCGCCCCATCTCTCAAAACAATAAAATTAAAATAAAATAAAAAAAGAACAAGAAAGGAATGCAGAGGAGAAAATAGTCAGAGAATTCATGGCTTTGAAGGCTTAGAAAATCTGTATGCTTTTAAGCAAAGGAAAGGGGACATAAATTTGAGAAAATAGCAAAGACCTATTAAGATCTGAGCTTTTAGTTTTTTCTGTTCAAGCTAGATTAGCCTCAAGGTAGCAGCCATTAAGTGAATAGAGATAAATGCTGGGCAGGGAGGCACAGAAATGATGCAGACTTAAGAAATATGGCTGCAGAAGTATTTATACGCCATTACTGGCTCCAGAAACAAATGAGAACAAACAGACCAGAAGCCCATTAAGTGCTGGAGGAATTACGTTGTCAGAGGAAGTAGGAGTCCAATTTCTAGAGTTCTGACTATTTTAAAAATCCAGGACCCATGTCAAACGCGGTCAAGGGAAACACACGTTCATCGTAAAGGATGGCACTAGGGTTCATGAGGAAAATGTAAAAACAATTGTCTTTGAAAGAACAGAAACAGATCTCCTCCGAAAACACCCCCTACCCCACACGTCCAGCACAGAGACCCCCATCCTCACCCCCAGACATATTCTGGTCATTCCACAAACTTTGGAAAATCTCCCTGCCTTCTTCTCTCTGGCAGAAGCATTTATGACAGTGGTCTGTCCCCGTATGCCACCAGTGTTGTCAAAGGATGAGATCTGGGGTGCCCTTTAGCTTCTAGGTTGATCAAACCAAGAGCAATCCTGTTCTGATTAGCAGAAGGCAGCACTGTTCTCTCTCCTGAGATCTTGACCTTGGGAAAGCCAGGTACTGGGTGGTGGTTACTGAGTGTGCTCTTCCCATGGGACAAAGAATGACGGGGATGTTTGGTGGCCCCAGCGCCTATGGCAGAGACCACTGGTGCTAGTTCCAGCCCCTTTCCTCTCCGATTGGGAAGGTCCAGCTGCCATGGGCCCACGGTGTTCTCTTCCACTTGATGGTTAAACTCTCAGGGACGTCCAGCCTTCGGGCTTCCCTGGGCCACATGGGAAGAAGAATTGTCTTGGGCCACATATAAAATACACTCACACGAATGACAGCTGATGAGCTAAACATAATCACGAAAAAATATCATGTTTTAAGAAAGGCTAGGAATCTTCAAAGTTGTCTTGGGTCCACACCCAAGGCCATGGGATGGACAAGCTTGGCTGAAAAGCTACATAGAAGCTGATGGTCCACAAGAGTGTCTTTTCCTTGACTGCAAGGAGCTGAAATTCTTTGTCACCCACCTAGTGACACGAGTGAAGCTACTGTGAAGTTGGAACCACATGTCATAGATTAACCTGTCCTGATTGATAGATTCCTTTCTAGCAATTTCCGGGTCTCTACCACTAGACTTGTGAGTTAACTACAAACTTGGATACCAATGCCAGTTCTTGTGTTTTTAGTTTGCATTGCAGATACTGCTGATGTGTTTGTTTAATCAATATTGAGAGATTTTCCTAAAAGACATTGAAAAATGAGGTTAATAATTTGTACCTAATTATACATTAAATGTCTAACTTATAATTAATTTTAAGAATAAGAATTGGCCATATTAATATATGCCTATAATTATATTAAGTAATTAAATTTCACAGTTTAAAATGGTAATTAGTACATTACTCATGCAGTAGCCTTTTTGAAACTTGTTCTTTTTAGATTAGAGGAAGCAATATGCTAGAGATACAAGAAAAAGTCAAAGTGGCCTTATTCCTTGTCTTTAAAGTTACTTTCAAATTTTGTAACTTTTGACAAACACTTTCTCTCTCAGTACCTGGAATTCACTTACAGAAATTAACCTACAAATACCTATTTTTCTCTGTTTTTGTAAGGTTTCAATAATTCAATTAATGAGTTTTCAATTAATGAAAACTAGTCCAATAGACGTTCTGTGAACAGTATCTATATTCTCGCTTCCATAGTAACAATTACAATTATGAATCAAGTTAATTTTTGTAAAAACCCGTTGCCCCAGGACCAGTGTTGGCAAGCGGGAAGTAGCCGGAGCAATCTGCTCGGGTCAAACGTGAACTTTGGAAGAGAATGATACACTCAGAGTCATTTCTACTCATGACGTGAATTCTGCCTCTCAGCCTAGCATCCACGGTCAGCACTAATGGGTGCTGATTAAATCGTTTGGTCTACAATGCCATTGAGCTCGTGTGAGTGGGCGAGAGGCTTGAGTCAGACTTTACATGTACATACGGGAGTCATCTGCCCAGCACTGCTGACCATCAAAAAAGAAAAAGGATGGGGTCACTGAAGTAAGACACATAGAGAAGAAAACAGAATAAAAATGGGACATACAGAGTCTAGTAATAAAAACACGATGAAAAATAGAAAAGCAGAAGCTCAAAACAGTGAGCTCTTACTGAAGCCTGATGAGATTGAAGGAACTGGAATGAACAATAGACTCAAGTATGGCACAGATTTTACGGAGCAGAACTGTGAGAGGTGTCCAGAAGCTGTGTGAACATCTCATAACGACAACGACTTTCTGGAGGAGGGGGAGGGGTGTCAGATATGCGGTGATGGAAGGAGAACTGAGTGGTGAGCACACAATGTGATGTAGAATTGTATACCTTGAGCCTGTAATTTTTATCAACCAATGTCACCCCAATACATTTAACAATCAATAATAAAAAAAACGACTGTGAATAACATGAAAAAAAAACCTCTTAAAACATGATGCATCTTATATTTTTAAAACTTGGACTTTATCCTGAGATTTTTTTCCCCAGCTGCCTTTGGCCACATCAAGTATAGTAGTTCATTTCAGTTAGAGTTTGTACTACTTACGGTGTAAGCACACATTCATTTTTTTCAGGATATAGAAACGTGAGCTTTTGTTGCTTGATTCTTTTCTCTATTTCCTCACCACTTGGTCCATCTATTGATTATTGATTTCTTACTTAATAATTTATAGTTCATAGAGTCGTCCTACCCTGAGATATTGGATGAAATTTTCACATATTTCAATTGTGTTTCTAAAATCAGGGTTATTTATTTTATTTTTGTATTTTTGGTATGACCTTTATAAGCCACTTTTATCATCTCTCCTTCTTTTCAAAATACAGATTCACATCCCAGCTTAGAATCGTTTCATTTTCCTCTTGCCAAAACTAGACGAACCACCAGACCCCAAACATTTCTTCTCTTATGATGAAGCCACCAGTGATTAGTTTCGCTCATATCCATGTGGTGCTTCATTGCTCGTTATGCTACGTATCTCATGTTTTAAACAACATGCGACGTGACTAAGGGTTTCTATTTTTTTCACTTTCACGTCACGTCATCGAGGACAAGGGCTTCGCTGTCCCAGTGTGAGAGCCAGAAGGGGGGGCCCTGCCCGGACCCCCAGATGCCCACGGGCTTTCACTCCGCCTGAGTCTGACCCGAGCTGCTGGTACCTTCCAGATGGAACCTCTCTCCCCCGGACCGGGTCTCAGGTGGGCACGTTCCCTCTTCCAGGGTCGTGCTCACCAACATCTGCGTGGAGAGTCAAGCAGATGTCCCCGGTGTCAGGTGGACAAGGCTGTGCTGGTGCCCTCTGGTTATAGGGTGCACTGGGGTCTGCAGCCTCCTTGCAGCTGACGGGCCATTTCATTCCAGGATCATGAGAGACTGGGCTGCTGAACTCACGCGACACACTGCTTTCAACAACTCATGTCCAACACAGGGTGTCCACAGGACTCGGGACTCCCGAGGGGTCTGCAGCCCTTGAACTAGAGCTGGGGCGGGGGGTGTGTAGCAGCTCTTGCCTATGCATTTGTGTACCCAAGTGTCCCCTGGATTCGGGTTCCTGCCATACGTAACCGACATACTGATGACACACCGTGTACGTTTAAGGGGTACAGTGTGATGATTTGATCCCTGGCAATAAGTCGCATCCCTCACCTCACAAAATTACCTACTTTAATGTGTTGTGTTCAGTCTCGTCCCCAAATAGTCGTTAGACTACAGCCTCCTCGCCATTGTGGACTTCCTCCCTCTGGGATGAGTTTGGTGGTGTGAGCTCTTATTCTCAGTTACGGTACCAAGGAATTTAAAGACGGGACAGTTGCAGGGATTCTAGTCCCAGACTCTAGTACATATTTGAAAAATATAAGATTCATTAACAAATCTAAGATTTTCTTTTAGGAAAGTAGCTAAATTTCAACAACCATAACCTCGTCCACTTGTCAAAAGATGATTGTCCTTACCCACTTTTGCAAAAGGCTTATCAAGCATAACAACAAGGCACACGCCACAGATTGACCTTTAATATGGTAATAAAGTCAGAAAAACAACTATTTTTCTCCCAAACATTTGTATTTACTTGCAAAAACTTCTGATTCTTACATATCAATTTATTTTCCTATAAGAGGAAAAAAACAAAACAAAAAACCAAACACTGAAAACACAACTATCTCTTGGAGAGACAGATATTGCTTTTTTTCTCTTATATACCATAAATGTACGCTACACACTATCAAACCGTAACCTGAAGACAGAAAATACACTCTGAAAGCTAGGGATACCAAATATTGGGGGTTCTCCTACAGGGAATCGGTGGTCTGATTTACGTGGCTTCGTGAACCAAAGACGGTGTACTGATAAATATCACCATGTCAAGTCATTGTAAATGCACCACTTGGAGGTTTAAAAGAAGTATTTACTGAATAGTAAATAAAAGCTCGTGGAAAGAAAATCTGAGGGAGGCCAAAAGGGAGAAATAATAGCAGGTGTGGAAACAATTTATGTCATTCCCCGGCATCAATACATATATTTTAAATAATCAATTAACATAATTAACAAAAGGACTGCTCCTGTGTAGCTGTTCTCACAGGTCAATTTGAGAAATACTAACAACCTCAATTAAGGCTTTTCAAATAATTAAAGGATTAACAAAGAACTGATAACACCTTTTCTATTTATTTTACTCAATAGAGAGGGATGGGCCAAGGTTATTTAACAAGACAATTAAAGGCTCTTCTTGCTTGTCTATTTACAAACATGGAGAATAAAAGGCTTAATAGTAAAGAAGGGGATCGAGTGTAAGAAATAGAGAAAATACAGCATGGTTTTTGGACCCTGGATAAGGGAAAGGATACTAAACTGCAATTAAAGTAGGCATTCTTGTAATATGTAAGGCTGTGTATTCTTAAATAAGTTTAAAGACTTTAGAGTGGGGAAAAAACATTATCAAAGAGAGTGCTCAAGCTAAAGAATCTTGGGTTACAGGTTCAAAGTTAGGGTGTGTATGGCCAGTACTTCTCTGAGGGGAAAACTGAGGAAAACGAGGTACAAAAACTCTCTTTTTTTTATTAAAGAAGTGGTCTTTAATGCAATTAAGTCATATTCAAACATGATCTTTAACATGTTTCCCTAATTTACATCCTGGGTCTTGAATTCTCTAGATGGGGATTATATCAACTTTAATTAATGGAATGAGGCAACTATTTTTTTAATTAAAAGGAAAGCTTGATCCTTTGTTATTTGTTTGGTCTGCCTTTCTTTATTAGTGTCCCTTTGCCTACTTTTTTACATTTTATTTTATGCTGTTATGTGCCTCAGTCCCACTTCAAGATTGGACTAATGAAGTAGTTATATTGGCAAACATTTGAATATTTATTTTATTCTGGTATGGATTTGAATACCCTGAAAAATGGATACCTTTTCTTCAGTATAGCAAGAGCATTGAAATCTGTCAATTATTGAAATCAGGCACGTCCAACCTGAAACGCAGGATCGCTATGCATGAGGCCCAACTCAAATTCCTAAAACAGTAGAGATTTGGATGCAACCTTTTGTTCTTTTTAGCTCATCAGCTATCATTAGGGTTAATGTGTTTTATGTGTGGCCCAAGACAATTCTTCTTCCAATGTGGCCCAGGGAAGCTGGAAGGTTAGACACCACTGATTGAAATATTAATACTGGTAACTCTCCTGGAATAACATGAATTATATATGGAAAACAAAGTTTACAGTAAACATCCAGATGAAATATGGGAAGTATTACAATACTTTAAATTGCTCAATCTTATCACTTGGTAAATCATTAATTTGAATTACAGGACTCCCATAGTAAAGGACATATAAACAAAGGATATGAGGTAGTACAAAGTTTTGCAATCAGGTGTTTTATCTCACAATAGAAAGAAGGGGTGTAGGAAAGGAACTAAAAGTAATACATATGCAAATATATAAAAGAAAGAAGAAATGACAGGAATGCATTACACAGGATAATATAAGAAAGATGTAGGAATTTCTAAAAATCAAAAGCGAATAAATAATGCAAGATGTGAAATGTTGAATTATAAATATTTTAGAGGCGTACATGGGCTCTAGTAGTAAACTGCTTAATTTGATGCAAATTAAATATTTCACCAGACCCAAAAGACTGCAATTCTAATACAAACATTATTTTTCCTACTGAATAATTATAATGAAAATCTGATATGTTTATTTTAATATATGTGCAAAATTTGCTATGTAAAGACGTTTACGTACAGCAATACAAATTCTTAATAGATGCATGGAACAGAGAAAGATATAATTTAATTTGGTTATAATCTTCCTGAGATGAAGAAATATTAGAAATGGCATTATTCCTTAATGAGACTGGTTTTAAGAGCAAATGATAAATTTTTTTTCCTGTAATCTGTGTTCTGAAAGAGTTAAAAATTAAGGTGTAAGTGGACATTATATAATAGATGATTAGATAGGTAGGTATATTAGGTAGATATAGATAGATTATAGATGGTGATAATGATAGATAATAGATAGATAATAGAGCATTTTGTTATAATTTTATATTTGGAAAAGTCATGACTTCAATAGGATGTTTAGCCAGTAATAATAGAATAATGTTTAATATTTCAGATTAATCCATTTCATCATGGACTTGCTAAAAATGCTACTACATAGGTCAATAACTGATAATTTGCTGATTTTTTTCCCCAGGAATTTGAGGACAAGATAATTGTACCAACTGAACTCTGTACCTACAAATGTCAAAGTTTCACAGTAGTGGGGGGAGAGAAACATCATTTGACCACATTCCAATCACTTTAATTATGAATGCGTGTTTTTATAGATATTGATTTTTCGAGATTGAAATCAAATACATTACGATAACATATACTTGCAGCTCTTTGGAGCAGGGTTTCCACTTCAAGACTGTCTAGTTGCATGTCAGGCTGTGGTGAAAATATTTAAGTGCTGTGCTGTTAAAGTGCGTGTTGTAAAGCTCACCTGTTGAGACTGTTCTTACCCATCATAGTTCATGGGTGGAACTATGACACACAGACTCGAAGATACGCGGGCAAGGGGACGCTGGATCAGAGTCTGCCCATACCAGGAACACAGTAGAGGAAGTTTCTATACCCAGGTCTCTGTCAGGCCCTCTTAGCTCACATATTCCTCTCCGGATGAGCCCCAATACAGAGCAAATGTCAGGGTTCATGGATATTCGGTTATTTTTAGGGCTACTCATGATATTTTGTGCATTGGTGGTTAATATTTCTTAGTTGGATCTAAAGAGAAATGAAAACAGTGATTAAAAATGACGGGGTTTCATCTTTTCTTACCCCGATACATTTAACAATTAAAAAAATAAAAATAAAATAAAATGACTGGGACACACCAGAGCCCCTCAGGCTTAGCGTCTTGTGTCTTCTCTGCAATTTTTGTTTTCCAGGATCTTGCTTCTGAGTCTGCTCCAGTGTGACCTGCTCCAAAAGTTCAGAATGGTCTTCTGATGTGAGGAGCACCCTCTCATTTACTCCCAGCTCCTCCTTCTGCCTTATTTTCCTTGGGGTTGACAGTTGGTGTGGTCCCTTTCACAGAATATTTCATCTTTTTTTTCCATATAATCTATGCATGACATATGCATTAATATCTTTAAACCAAGGGCTGTAAGAAATGCATGTTTCTCGAAATTGAAAGTCTGCCACAAACAAAGAAAATAACATTTTCTGGTGAAAAAGAAACATCTCGTGAAGTCTAAAATTTAGATCATGTGTTTGTGTGTAAAACCAATTACATGAGAAAATAAAAAAAGGTAACTCCCTGCCTAAAAAGTCTGTCCTTCGGTTTTCGAGTTATTTTTTGACATATCTAACATCTGATGTGATCGGATGTTATTATACTGGGTATGAGTCATCGTCACAGAAAAATGACAGATTGTCCATAGAACAAGGTGCCATCCCAGTCTTTGGAAATATGTCAGAATTCTCTGCCGTAGATGTATGTCCCTGTACTTGGAGGTTCTCTTTCTGGGGTTTAGATACTTGTAGGACTTTCCTTTTGGGGAGTGGTCTACACCTATCCCACACCCCCGTGGCTGTCACAGACCCCCATTTATTGGGTCCCATGGGGCATCATACACAGGCCACGTTCTCTTAGTAGGAACACACCCACAGAGGGGCCTGCAGATACACAGAAGATGTTCTTTCCACTACTGTGAGATTCTGAGAATGCGAGACGCACAAGGGAACAGCGCAGGGTTAGGGTTCTTCCATGGAGAATGGTGGTTTGGGTAGGGCGCATGGTGAAACTATAGCCGCTGAAACAGCCAGCGAAGGAAAATGTACAGTCTATCAATGGAAGGAGACTGTAGTTCACAGCAGTTCTGAGAAGCTGGGGAAATACAGTTCAAGGTAAACATACGCGATGCTAGACATGTGAGCTAATGACTCTATGTGAGGCTCGAACAGTTTTCTGTAAAATGGATTTAGTTAACAGTGCAGAATGTGGAAAATAAAGTATTAGCCTTACATGCTACATTAATAAATTATTATTTATGGTCTAGATAAATCATAGTTGTTTGGTCTCTATTACATATCTATTATATATTAGCTATCTATTGCATATGATAGATAAGTTATCTAATATATCATAGTAGAGAATATATTATATATCATATGTGATATATTGCAAGCTGGTCCAACCTGCGGCCCACGGGCTGCATGGGGCCCAGGACGGCTTTGAATGGGGCACAACACGAATTTGTAAACTTTCTTAGAACATGATGAGATTTTCTTGCAATTTTCTTTAGCTCATCAGCTATCGTTAGTGTGTGTATCTTATGTGTGGCCCAAGACAACTCCTCTTCTTCCAATGTGGTCCAGGGAAGCCACAAGTTTAGACACCCCTGATATATTATAAATTACCTATCAGAGTGTATATGTATGTATATGATGTGTGTGTATATGTGTGTGTGTATATGTATGTGTATGTATGTGTATGTATGTATATGTGTGTGTGATATATATATATATATCATGTATACATTAGTTCTCCACCCTTTAATGGAGAATTTAATTGAATGATTATGAGAGATTCATGGGATTAGCCCTGAAAATCGGCACTGTGAGTTCTGACCCTTAGTATATACTGAATGAGTAATACTCTCTTTTTCTATTGCCTCCTTTCCATCTTGGTTTTGATGTCTTCGGTGCCAACTGTGTCTTTTATTAACAGACATTGGGTTGCTGATAAACATTCATACGTTCTTTAGATGAACCGACAATATAATAAAACCTGGCACTTATTTAATTCTTTTTTTTAATGGATTGACACATACAGAAGGTAATTACTTACACAAGAGAATTTGATAGTTGAAAAACAGGAATTATTTACAGTATGGTCAGCACTCATTTACGTGCGAAATATCTTTTTGTCCTTATGCATTTGCTTGATGAGAATTAAAAGATTGGGAAGTCATAAATCCTATGTGTAGAAGTGGGCAGGAGGAAAATGCATCCTAAAGTAAGCTTTCAGTTATTTCGTCACTGCTGTTGTTTATGATTTTATTCAACCTCCATCATTTGCTTGAATAATGTACTGCTGTGATAGCCTTGGAGAATAGTCAATAACTACTTCTGTAAGTTTGTAAGTAAATTAAAATGGCATCAGATTTTTGGGAGACTGTAATTAGCAGAAATAACTTGCTGAAATACAATTTTAGGTAATTTACTTCTAAGAGGAAAAATAATAGGCATATATTTTTTTCCACACATCATTAGCATTTCAGATAGAAATGCTGTTAATTAGTAGGATGATGTTCAAAGAACCCAGCTCTAGAAAAATGCAAGAAAATGAGCACTGACCGTGATTGCTAATGAAAACTGACCATGATATGTAACATTAGAGTTGTTGTTGTTGTTTTTATTAAAAACATGTAATTTTTAAGGATATTGTGGACCAAGTCATTGTATTTTCTTAAGTTACTTATGCCCTAGGATTACCTCTCTGACAATGCCATGCAGCTTGAAATTTACTTTAAAGGAAAATTACATCACGTTTTGTATGAACTCAAGAGCCCGCCCCCCCCCAAGAGGCAAATGATGAGACAGTGCTGACAGAAATGGTAACGGAGGCAAATCCCTTCTGTGACCGAAAACGAGAAGATGGGTTCTGCTTGTTTCTGCACAAAGCCTGCACGCTTCCACTAAATCAGCAGAGAGGACTCCCCTGGGGGGCTACTGGTTACTAGGGGCAAACGTAGGGTGACCGTGGAATTCACTCGTTTTCTTACGTTGTCATTAGAAGAACCCTCCCCAGTGCCTGTGGCCTCTGAGTGTTTTAAGGATTGCCATCTAGACAGGTGTGAGGTGGTCTCACTGTGGTTTTCACGGGCGTGCCCTGATGATCACTTTTTCATAGGTAACTTGCTGGCTGTTGCGTGCGTGTCTTCTTGGGAGGGGACTGAGTTTATCCAAGTCCTGAGGGGTGAGAGCAGTGAGCTCTGCAGGGTCTGCGCTGGCTGCTGGTCCCTTTGGTGGCTCACCCGCTGGCTGTGTCTGTAGAGCAGGCCACGGTGCTGCGGTGGTCCCGCTGTGTGTCTGCTTCGCTCCTGGTGGCTCCTGCGGTCCTTCCTTGTCCTTGCCCATCCCCGTCCATCTCAGCTCTGCCTTCTCTGGATGGACAAAACAAGTGGGACCTTCACGGGTTGTCCCCAAAGGCCGGAGACGTTGGACACTCAGCCCTCTCTCTCTTGGTGACAGCAGCTTATGCTGACCGTGTGTCCCCTCCTGTCCCCCATGAATGCCCGGGTGAAGGGTGGGATGGGCAGGCCTCTGCCTTCCCTACTTGTGCAGTTCATCTCCAGTTCCTTGTTCCACTGTGTGGCTGGCGTTTCCTAAGTGACAGCCAGGATGGCCCGGGCTGTTTGTGCTCATGGGTAGCTGTCATATCGCTGATCCCGGTGGAGGTGCAGGCTGGACTCTCATCCTGGGTCCCTTTGCTCAGGTCACAGCGCTGCCCATTTCCTGTCTGAATGCCACGCGCTCATGCCCATCTTCTCCTGTGTCTGATGGGGCAGCATTGTTGTGACACTCCTGAACCGATGAACTGGTAGAAAATGTCCACTTGGCAACAGGAAGTACCCAACTCTCTTACAAAGTATTCCTCATGTGACCTTGGTCTGGGGCTGCCTTCCCTGGGGTGTGGTTGGGGCGTGTGGTGATAACGCAGGTATTTCCGTGTGTTAGGTAAAACCCCGATTCTAAGTTACTCACTGACTTACGTTTTTATCTTTTAGTTTTGTAGTTGAACTCATGAACACAGAGAGAGTAGCCTGCTGGTGACCAGGGGGCAGGATGGGCAGGGGACATGGGAGATGTTGATCAAAGGCCACACATGTTCAGCTCTGCAATGACTACGTTCTGGGGTTCGCCTGGACCGAGTGACAACAGGCAACTGCACTGTATTGTACACTTGAAAGGAGCTCAGTGGATCTTAGGTGTTCTCACCACCATGAAGACGCTCATTCTGTGAGATGATGGAGGTGTGAGCTAACCTTACCGCGGTGACTGCTTTACACTATAGGATGGCAGTGCAGAAAGTATCCAGCCATGTGCTATGCCGACTAGAGGCGTGGATGGCTGGAGTTTTGTGTGGACGGACCTTGTATATGTGTACCACACCATCACCGTGGTATACCTTAAATGTACACAATGTTATATGCCAAGTACCTCTCAGTGACGTTGCAAATAAATAAGCTCTTAATTAGAAAAGTAAATCGAAACACGATTTCCAAAGCCAATTCTAAGTAAAAAGGAATCACATGACCTTCGCCATCTTAATTGGCTGGTGGGGTGTCGTCCACAGGAACCCCAACTGTGTGGATAGAGCTGCTGAGCAAAACTAGTTAAAAATAATAACATCTTTATTGTTTCACAATGAGAAAGACGTTATTCCTCTGTGTTCGGTTGGTATCAGTTGAACACCAAACATATGTAATGTACTTTTATAGGCAAATATGTAGCAGAATTTAGTGGAAATGGAGTGATTGCTCAAGGCATAGAACT
Organism: Craseonycteris thonglongyai; assembly: GCA_004027555.1. NCBI lineage: Eukaryota > Metazoa > Chordata > Mammalia > Chiroptera > Craseonycteridae > Craseonycteris > Craseonycteris thonglongyai. Next base: position 52,737 of record PVKE010003724.1, read on the forward strand.
CATTCGCTGGATGGGTATGTTGAGTATGCAGGTTTTGTGATGTACAGGCCAACGAAATTTCTATTCAATCAGCCCATACCGTCATTTCGACTAGTTCACACACAGCTTTCAAAAATGACAGTGTCATTACACTTAGTGTGTTCCGTGTTTGAAATATATATGTTTTCATTCGATTTAAGCCTTTGACTCAGTAGGTCACAGCAACAGGTTTTTCTAGTAATTGGCACGTGTGTGCGTAGCATTTATTATTCACACGAACCGGGGTCTGTGTTTTGCAAAGGCCGCCTTTCTGCTCACTGACGGTCTCCCGTGACCCTTCCGTAGATACCGGGGAGGGTTTTCCGGTGGCCATTCCTGTGCTTTGCCCCGGCCTCCTTTGACCCTTCCTTACACAAACGATCATGCCTCTAAAATCACGGGCCTTGGAAGAGTCATCTGTCCAGGCTGAGTGTTCATCCTGAGGTGCACTGGCTCTGTATTCCTTGAGTTTTCTTTGTGGTGAGGACTTCTAACGTGATGAAAGCATCCCACAGACAGCCTCCTGCCCTGTTCTTGTTTAATTATGCGTCAGTGCGGATCACATTCCTCCCATCAGCTTTCAGTCGACCTGCCAGGCCCCAGTGGGAGGATTCCACGGCTTCCCACTTTTATCACCAGTGTCTTTCCTGCAGCCATAGAAAGACTCCACCACTAAGTGCACAAAAGCACAGCGTGACTATGACCACATGGCACCTGGAAAGAGCTTCAGTGGAACAGTTCACTCACCTTGTTAGAGTTTCTGTACTTCCTGCAAACCTGCTGTGTTAATATGGGCCTCACTCTCCCCCCATTCCTGTCCTAACTAGAGCCTGAATTTCTTGGACTACTTGATCGATATGGTAATTATTAGCTCTAACAACATCTGGCAGCATGGCTGACGATATTGTGAAGAATAGCACCAGGGCCCAGAAGGACACCAATATTGTGACCAGGGCTGACCACGCTCCAAGGAGCGGGCCTCCGGAAGTTTGCTGGGCTAAGAGACTTAGTGTACGCAGCATATGCCTGTCCTGATGACTTGCCTGTAAGACACTGCATGGGAAACTTTCCTGGGGAAGGGTCCCCATCCAGCCTCAAACCACTTACTACCCCAAAGCATGCTTCAGGATGTGCGGTGACGCTCACCTGAGTTCTCGACACAACTGACTGTTCTTCAGGTGCTTCATCCCCTCGTTTGCTCATGTGTTTCTGAAGAATGGACTGGGCAGGACTCCTCCTGGCTTGTAGGTGGCGCCCACGGCGATGCTGCCTGTTGTTAAAAACACGCGCAGTGATGCTATTGCACGTACCGAAGGACACAGGCACGTACCCCGCCCCAGCTGACCTACAGGAAGGGGGACAGGGTTCTAGATGTGTGTCTCATGGTTTCCCCCTCTGTTTTCACCACTGAACTGCTTAAGAGTGTAGTAGGCGTACTTTTTTAAAACGTGAAATTTCTCTTGAGAAATTTTTTCTCCCCCAAAGGGCTAAGTGGCATAGCTTTGCTGTCTTGACTGATTTCCCCCTATATTGAAGTAATAGTTATTGACACTCATTGATAGAACTTCATCTCCTGCAAACCCTGAAAGTCAATAGTATTAACAAACCCTGAAAGTCAATAGTATTAATAAAAACCTGATTTTGCACCAGTATGTGTTATAGCGAGGGTGTGTATTACACAACAGTACTTTTCAGTTGTTGTTTTTTTTCCCCTATTCTGCTTAGGGCTAGAAAGATATAGTCAATACACGCAGTGCAACTCTGATGTTTGCATATTTCACATTTTATTTTGCTGGCGTTTCTTTCCGTTTTTCAAAGTTTCTACCAAATTTTAAGCCATCATTTTTCAATCTTGGAACATGAATCCTAATATTCCATTCTGAAGAGTTCAGCTTCAAATCTGTGAAATGTGCTTAATGCAATGAAAAATGCCGTTAGCTCATTTTTTTCCCTCTTGGTTCTCCAAGAGTCCTGCTTTTTGAATATCCAATGCTTCCCACCCCAGAGCTCACACTGACATGTGTCTGAAACGACCATGACTCGTTTCGCCATTTTCTTTACTAAAGCGTCAAGTGTGTGTGCGTATATACATCCAGATGATTCTTTTTCTTCTCCTACATGGAAACACTAGAATGTAGTAACAGATTCATAGACGTTAGTGGTCAAACCTTTTAAATAGAATTTCTCTGTCTCAGTCTCTGTTTTCTTCTCTCTGACTCTGTTATGTAAGAAGTTGGACAATCGTGAATGGTTAAGAGAGAAGGGGAGGGTTATATTTTGGGATCTTACCACTGAAGGACCCCCAACTTTTCCTACACTGGATACGAAGATGGATAAGAGTATGTACTTTTGTAGAAGAGGAAAGCCAAGTGACAGAGCGTTACACACCTGGCCCAAGCCAGCTACGAGAGCCGAATCCAAACTCACGTCCTATATTTTCTTGACAACTCAATGCTGTAATTAATAACAATAACACAAATAGTGATACGTTAAAAATATTTAGTGAAGGCTCACTACAAACCAGACTGGGGAGCAATTCAATTATGGATTTTTTAATTAACCAAAAAAAAAATCATTGATATTTTTAATCAAATGCCAAGACATTCTCTTTCCTCAGCTAAGCTGGTTTAATCTATTTTAAGTTTTAAAGCATTCATTAAAGCATATAGTTGTTTCACTAAAGGTACAGAAAAATAACAAGTAAAATAATGTGGGAGATTAAAATTTGCCTTCATTTTCACTTTCACTTGTTTTATTTTTTCCTTCTCTTTGAACGTTGTGAACTTCTATTATTTGAAATTAGTTTTGCACACACTTCTTGCTTTCTTTCTCATCTTCTTGCTTCCATTCTGGACGTTTCTTCATTAGCACTTTCAGCTCAAAGGTGACCAAGGGCAGGAAATAAAGTTAAAAATGGAACCAGCGAAGCATATGCCCTCACTCAGGGCTGGCGTTCAGTGTGGGCGACGCTGGGCAGTACCTCGCTGCCGAAATACCCGTGGATGGAGTTTATGTTTTGAATTTCCTGAACACAAGCGAACGTGGGATGCTTCCGTCGGGTTGTCTATGCATCCACAGAATGGGCATTTTGATTTCCCCAAAGCAGTCACTTCTAAAAGAAATTATTCAAACATCTCTGAAGTAAAAATTTCAACTGTTGACTAGATGGTTGAGGTATACGCAGTTGGAAATCAAATCGGTTTTAAAAATCGTTAGACACATCACCGTACATGAAGAGGAAGAACGTGTAGGGCGAGAGGCCGGTGGGTTGGCATCCTCATCATCACTAGAGGCCTGGTCGAAGTTGAAAGACTAGGGCTTCTTCGTTGTCAAAGCAGAAAAGGCACCATGAAGAGGGACACAGGCCAGGGAGTCTTCATTCAGAACTATCGCAACAGGGGAGGGAGACTGAACTCAATGTCCATGAAGCAAAAGGCTGGCACGTTTTTTAAATTTTGGAACGAGCTAATAGCAAAGCACTGCAGTGTATGACATACAAGGTCGGTCAAGGTGACAAGGCCACCGGTGTTGGCTGCTTGTCCCCTGTGGGCTGACACCCTCCCACAGGCACTGAGGATGGGGTGCTGTCTCCTTAGATTCTGTTTCTCAGGGCCGGCTGGCTCCCAGGGCTCTCAGAAAGACATGTCTGGCGCACAACCAGCCAGAGCCTGGGAGAAAATGTACATATTTGAGGAGAAGAGAAAGAATTTGCAAGTGCAAGTTTTTTTAAAGCCAATGATCGAAGGAAAGGGAGGTTGGCGGCCCATAGCCCGAAGAAGGTTTTGTCAAGCGGAAGGCCACTTTGAAGTCCCCTTGGTCACAGTGTATGTAGAAACATTGAAAAAAGTTCCTGGAAAGAGAGCAATTATTAATTTTAATCCACAATCTAAGAAGGTCTAGTCACATTAGCGTGGCTGTGTGGAATACACTTTAAGGGACCGGGTACGTTGTCTACCTTTAGCTAAGGTGGTGGTTAGTAGGACATGACACGGCCACAGTACTTCTACTGAATTTAATCTAACGTGGAAAGTTCTACTGAGTAGTCCCTCCCTTGCATTTGCAAAATGTAATTGCATTTTCTCTTTCATATGCATTCGACCGTCAGCTGAGGAGAGACACACACTTTGTTTTTAAAGATTTGTGGCAAGCAGTTCAAGTTGCAATCTGCAACATGACAGAATTTTCCAGTAATTCAAAAGCTTAAAATAGCTCCTGAAATGCTTTCCTTGGGCTATTTATGTCTCTGGCAAAGAAAGTTCATTTACTATAATTACCTATTCTTCACATTTTTACGTGGAATCTGTCAGTCTCCAAACTCTTGTCTCTAGACGGGAAACTCTGAATTCCGGGAGCAAGAACTCTGGGGAAGGATTTCTATAGAACATTTTGAGACCAGCATCAGGCCATGGGTCACTGGCCACAGTTAGCCACCAGCGCTTCATCCTAGTGACAGAGAAGCAGATGAAGTCACTGAGATTCAGAAGAGATGAATGCAGCTCCAAAGCCACTCCACTGTGAGGGACGAAGCACTCCGTACCAATCTGTGAGGACAAAGCAACGATATTTTAACCATCCAGGTCACAGTGAAAAACAGAGCACAGCTTTAAAAATATATTTTAAATGACATGGAATATATATTTTGTTAAGAAATTGACTTATACAGTTAAGAAGAATTTTTCACAGCAAATAGGTGAAGTAGAGTATTTTGTTTTTTGTTCTTGCTTTTAATTTCAAGTGATGGAAACTTAACTCTTAATAATTTAGTCCAAAAGAGGTAGAACAAATGTGAGTAGGCAAATATTAACAAAGGAAAGATAGTAAAGCTCTTTTAAAACACACACACACACACACACTCACACACACACACTCACACACGTGTGAAGACGTGACATTTTCCCATCCCCCGTGCTTCAGTCCTTTCTCTGCATCTGGGCACCTAATTGGGGACAAATGTCCTGAGAGAGGGTGGAGCTTTCTCCTTGGGGCAGCTCTGGGAGGAAGACCTTGAGGTGAGATTCCTTCAGAACCATAATGCAACTGCGTGGTGTTGAACCACTAGATTTGTAGTTATTTGTCCTAGAAGCATTAGGGAACCATTAGTGTAACCGGTCAGGTAAGTGATCCATTTAGGATTTCAAATAAGACTTCTCTACCAAAGACAATTGCTCCTTCATCCCAACCTTAGTCTCAATATCCTTACATTTAAGAGGAGTTGATGATACCATGTGATTTCTGAAGTGCCTATGACTGCAAGTGTGTATGATTATAAAGCAGCAAATCCCAGAGTCTGTGGAACCAGCTTTCCTACCAAACATTTATAACTGGGAGTACATACTGACTTTGGAATGGTTAGAACATATTATCTGCAACACATTTCTGCTACATTCCCCAGAGACTCAAGGATATGAGTACTGATTAACATATCTCCTTAAAATATGTAATTATACAGGCAGAAAAACACTGAAAGCCTGAAACCTGCTGTGACAATAGGGAATTGTGGGTTTAATCAGTTTACGTTTAAAATAACAGATTGCAAAGCCACGGGTGGAAACAAGAAAAAAGGTCTCCCGAGGTAATTTTATCTCTAATCTATAATCCATAAAAAGGGAACAAATTATGTGCAATCCATCACCTTCTAATTGAGCTGTGAATTTACACTGCTGTAGAAATAATTAAATGAAATCCATTTGCACAATTATTTAAATCTATATAGTTCCCTTCCTGTGACTAAAATTATTATTTTGTGGGGCAATGAACCTTGAACAATTAATTGTGATGTTAAATATTAAAACTGAGTCTTAACATCATATGGAATAATTTATAACTGTATAATTATGAAGTTATTGTAGTGTGGCTGCTTGGAATTATTAATGTGTAGGGGGCTTGTCTGGAAAAGAGGACACAGTAAATAGCTGTACCTTTGAGTTTTAAACACTCACAAGTGTGTGGAAGGACAATATCGTGAGCACAAGGGAGTTCGTTTTTATCTTTTGAACTTGGATATGTGTAGTCCGTGGAGGTGTGACAGCGATGTCTAGGGAGCCACCCTTGGACACAAAGCAATTGTGGGGACAATCGGCCCTCACCAGGTTAATGTCGCTGAGTGGGTTCTTATCTATCTACACGCGTATAATTTATGTCATGGCAGTAATTCTCCACTAACCGTTTGCAAAAGCTGGAACCCTAAAATGATTATTTAAAGTCAGTGGACTTTTTAAAAGTGTCACAAGAACAGATTTTTGTTAAGTAGACGAATAAAGGCCCAACTATGAGCCTCATAGAACACAGTACTTTGTTCCGAATACTCAGGCCATGAAAAAAAAAAAAAATACAAGGGAGCTATTTCAAAACCTAACAGAAAGCCAAATTTTTCACTTACGATTTTCAAATATTGCATTCTCTGCTAACATCAAACCTCGTGTACACCCTACCAGCAGATGACGTACCCATGCCGTTCGCTCTAGTTTCGTATCGCTGTTAGTTGTCTTCGTTATGTAGCATTTCTTTCTAGGGCCAATTCCCGCCCACAGCATTGATTCTTTGAGACATGCCGTAGTATCATCACCATAACTTTGCAAGCAAGCATTGAACAAGAGTTGATACAATAATTAAAAAAAAATGTATAGCAGAAGGAATTACACAAATAGCATAAAGTCTCTATAGCAAAAGATTTTGTAGTTTCTTATTAGTTTTATCCCATCCATTGGTTGGGAAGCATTTATGCCCATTGGGAACCTGTCTTCTTTGTTAGGCGCGTCAAAGAACATGAACATCTTTCATTGGTTGAACCGAAAGAAACGCTTATACCCAGTTCTGTACTGACTTAGTATGCGGTGAAACTATGCTGTTTTCTTATTTTATGATGAATCTAGAACCTTCTACCTGTTTGGCATCGTAGGCGAGTGAGGCTCATTTTGTGATGCTAAATTGAACATTTTGGACTGGCACTTCGGTATAAATAAAATGTTTCAGCAACGAGACTACAGAACCTGGTCACTGCTCCTGTGTAGAGAATGGTCAGAGGATATTATTAATACAATAGCTAATACGCATTAAGATAAAGACAAGCCTAGGTCCAAAACATAATACACGTTTCATTACAAAGGTAAGTATTCATGTTTATAAGGCTTTATATGTCATTAATGTTATTAGTTAACATTAATGTAATGCTTATCTGAATTCATCTAGGATATAATTCAGGTTCTTATCTACCTGCATATGAAGTTTTCTCTCAAGTTTTCGTTATTTGCTAAGGTTTTCCCTATTGGATTGGCTTTTAAAATGCCATGTAAAGGTCAATTAATTAGTAATTTTTGAATAGAGATTCTTTAAGGTATATGTAAACTTTCAGTGCCTTAGAAAGCACATCTAGAGCTGTATAATATAACATCACAGAAAAAAAGATTTGTTAACTTGGCATGATTTAAAACATGGGTATGAGTTACTTCAACCTGGCCAATAATTGCTTTGTTTTTAGACTGCATCTTTTATTGCCCTCAAATATTATTAGTTTGAGTCTCCTCATTAGTAGAATCCCAAAGCAATAGAAGCCATCTCATAATCACTGCTGTGTCCCATACAAATAGGACAGTGTCTGTCATATACTAGATGCTCAGACTACTCATTAATGAAGTATAATTGGTAGGATGTAAATACCAAGAAAATATCCAGGCCCTCCCACAAGTGATAAGAAGGATGTTCTTTCCAATCCTGCCTGGATGGAATTGCTGTGGTCTGGAGTAACTTCTCACAGTTAATCCCGTGCACATACATCTTTTAACAATTTGAAGTCCTATAAAAATGTCAGAGAATTATATCATTTTTACTTAGGTGTGAATAAAGTGAAATGCACCAATACTGAGTACACACATAAATGAGCTTGTCCACTGGATAGGCATTCACTGAACCACCATCCAAATAGAGACAGAATATTACCTTTCCCCTCCAATGTTCCCTTGTGTCTCTTATTTGTGTTCTTGAATTAATAGACCTGTGTCATGCAGTGTGTGTTCTTCTGTGTCTAGCTTCCTTTGCTCAGCATAATTTTATTTTAATGATGTAGCTGCGTTGTTGCAGGTGTCCGTATTTGTACCTTATGTCATATCACATTGTGTGACTATCACACTCTGGCATTTATTTCTTTTCAGTTTTTTTGCTACTATAAATAAAACTGCTAGGAACTTTGTTCTGCAAGACTTTCTGTGAACATATATTTTAATTTCTAGGATGTGAATATACAGGAGTGAGATTGCTGAGTAATAGAGAAGATGTATTTTTAACTTTATGAGCATGTTGAATAACTTTGTGATATGTTTATAGCATTTTAGACTTCCATCAGAAATTCTACGAAGTTGACGATATTTAGTATTGTTTATGTTTTCCTTTTTCTGTTCTAGGAATTGTATCATAATATATGGTGATTTAAATGTTTCATGTACAGTATTGTTATTGAGCACATTTGCGTGTGTGTATCGGCCACTGGTGTATCTTCTCTTGAGGAGTGACTTTTTAGATATTTTTGCCATTTATAATTTTATGTGTATATATAAGTACGTTTCTATCATTTAATTGGAGAACTCTTTAATGTTATGGATATGAATCCTTTGTGAATTATGGGCATTAAGAATATATTTTCTGGGGAAGCCGGGATGGCTCAGTGGGTTAGGCGCTCACTTTGCAGCGCCGGGGACCGGGGATCGAATCCTGGCCCCGGCCCGTGCGGAACCATATGCTGAGCTGGGAGCTTCCCCAGTTCAGTTCTCTCTCTGTCTCTGTCTCTGTATCTCTCTCTCTCCCTGTCAAAAATAAATAAATAAATAAATAAATAAAAAATACATTAAAAAGAATATATTTTCTTATGATAGAATTTACCATTTCTATTTTTAATAGCTTATGATTAGAAGTTATTATTTTGATTAAGGAAAACTTATTGTTTTTTTTTCTTATGTTTAGTGGTTTTGGATATTTGTACAGAAATATATTTGCATATTTCAAGATCACAAAGCTCTATTTCTCTTTTCTTTGGAAGATTTATGGCTCTAGTTTGGTTCAGGCCCATGATACATCTTGAACTTATTTTTTTTTAATTGTTAATATTAAGATAGGATCAAGGTTTATTTACGCATGTGTATATGGAGTTGGTCTAACACCATTTGCTGAATTGATTTTCCTTAGGGCATATTTCTGAAATCAATTGATGATATATGAGTGGGTCTGTTTCTGAATTTTTATTCTGTTCCATTGATCAATTTGTCTATACTTATGCTAATAAAAATGCAATTTCAATTGAAGTTTCTTTACAGTAATGTATAAAACCAATTTCAGGCTGCCAAATTTGCTTATATTTTGGCTATTAGAGATTCTTTGCCTCTCTATGTACAATTTAGAATCAGTTTGCTAACTTTGACCAAAAATGCTTACGAGAATGTTTTATGGGTTTTGTTGAAGCTACCATTTAGAGGTGCATAGTTACCTTAGCAATATGTATACTTGTAATTCATGAACACTGTATACTTATCCGTTTATTAATTTAGTTTTAAAATCTTTCTCTCATCCTGGAGTTTTTCAATTTAGTGTGAAAGTCTTGCATTTCTTTTGTCAAATTATTTTTCTGAAATTTTGATGTCTTGATGCTTTTATAAATCATATTTTTAGAATTTAATTGTCCATGTGATTTTTAGTATGTAGTAATACAATTAATGTTTTAATATTGACCTTGCACCCTGAGATATTGCTGAATTCACTTATTAGTTTGTAAATATCTGAGGTTTTCAGCACACATGTACACACACATGCAACTGATTTGTATTTTAAAACCTTTTCCTAGTCCTTCCTCACCTTTAAGCCTTTCATTTATTTGTCTTTTGTTGCACTAGATAAGAGCTCCAGTGAACTATCTGATGCCTATGATGAAAGTAGGCATGCATTTTCGTCCCTAATCAGGAGAAAGTTTTCAATATATTCCAACTAAGTATATGGATAACTGTAAATATTTGTACTATATGGCTTTCGTCAGATTGAAGAAGCCCAGTCAATGGATTCTTCCATTACTATGTTTTCTAATTCCATTTTAGAGTTTGGTGTCCTTTGGAAGGTCTCCCATCTGTTTACACAGGCGGCACAAGGGCCCACTGGGGTTTAATGTATTTATGTCACGTTTTCAGAAGGCCTTTCTGCTAATTCCGATTTCTGCGTGCTGGCTCACGCTGCTTCTTTACTCTTGTAATGGGTCTCTTTCTACCACAGTTTCTTGCATCTGTGCTTGTGAAAGAACCATAGAGCCTGACATAGAAAATACTCCTCATTTCGACTCTTCCTCCGGCAGACTGCCTGGGCAGAGGGTAAGTCTCTAACTTACAGTTGAGCTAGCTCTGTGTCAGATTGCTTGCTGTACTTACTTCGATTCAGTTCATCACTGGCTTCCAGTGTTTTGAGATAGAATCGATGTTTTTTCTTCCTTTTCAGGCCAAGATTGAAGTCTGAGGACTGAGAATACTCGTCCCTACAGCTTCGTCACCACGCTCTGCAGACTAGCAGGTACCTCCTTTACGTTCCTGGGGATGCCTTCGGAATTGATCCTGTTGGCTTTCCGCTGCCTTTATCAGGTGCTGCTCTGAGCTGTGGGAGACGTTGTGTGCAGCCACTTGTCTCAGCTTTCTGGTCTTCCTGCTGTTTCCCAGGCCGCCACTCTGAGCTCCGCGAAGCCCCCGTGTCTTTGGGGGGATCACTCTCAGCTGTCTGTTCTCATGCCCATGCACGAGAAAGGGCTGTTGCATGTTGTCATTAATCCCCATGTCCCTGGATGACCCCAGTCTGCAGTGACAGCTGATTGCTGTGTGTTCAGGAGGGACGGCCGTGTCCTTTGAGAAGTTTCCCATCTTAGCCCTTCTCACCTGCGTCCCCTGCTGGCTGGGGCACCTCCCACAGGTAGACCTCAGGTTGTTGCTCTAGAAGCCCTGCCCTGGGCCACCTGCTGGTCTTCAGTTTTGCAGTGAAGCTCGGTTCCTGGGGTTGATTTGTCTGGGTTCCTCTTCCTCGCCTTTGTTTTTGACCTAAGGGGGCTCTGCCCCGTGGAGGCTCTGGGGGCAGAACTGGCCCATGGATGGCCGTGACTGGGGTCCCTTCAGTTCTTGGGAGCTACCCCGGCCCCTCCTCCCTGTCATCTCTGGAGCCGGTACCGCCTGCTGTCGCTCTCACGGTGCTTGTCACCAGGCAGACTTGTTCTCTGCAGGAATTCAGCTTCCTTTGCATATGCTCAGCTCACTGATCTTTTCAAAAATCCGAGTTAGGAATCTCGCCTGCATTGTTGTCGGGCAGTGATGGTCTCTCGCCGATTTCGATATTCTAATCAGAGCGAAAGCCCAGCGGCGTGCGTGTCACTGTGCGCAGTGTTTGCTTTATGGGTTAGTGCTCAGGGTGGGGGGTGGCTATTATTATTTAATAGGTTCATCTGTTAAACTGGATTTTTCACAAAAAAAAGAAAAGCTATTTCCGCATTTATGATGCATAATGAAAGTGTATATGATGTTCCTGGGACACAGCAAATGATAACCGTCTTGAACGGATGTGCGATGACGTTAACAGTTAAATTTATTTGATGCTGTCATGAGTAATCTGGGGCTGGCCCTTTTCCCATTTTAAATGTGCTGGCTCTCAACGTGATAATATAAAATAAAACTTGGGCTTTTTATCTGTCGTGGGGGCTTTTCAGTGACAACCCATCATCGGAACACTGCCATCTGCCCCGTGTAATAACCTCTGCTTCTACTTTTAAAACACCAATGGATGATAACGTTTTATGATAGTGTATTGTTAAAAGTAATTATTAAAGCAAAAGAATCTCCCAAGTATATGTTCCTGGAGATACTAGGGTTTTCTTTTATAATAGGGAATAGTGTATTTTCGTATCAGTAGAGTAGTGAAATTGTAGCACCCTCCACTGACATACAGCCCTTAACCATTTTTTGTTACGAGATACAGTGCAAGCGTCATTAAAATGGACACTGGAAATGCATCGTAGGTCATTACACTTTGCCCTCGTGCTGGTTTTGCTGATATAATTATGGTCTTGACTTGAAAGCCTCACTCTACTGGATGGGAAATCGTGTTTTAATATTTCCAGTTACTATTAGTTCTTCTCCCTCCACTGATTGAATCTTGTCCATCAGCATACAAACATGCTATTGTTTATTCTATATTCAAAAAGAATAACTAATAAAACAACAACAAAACACTCTCTTGGCTTCACCTTTCCCTCCAGCTATTGCCTTATTTTCCGTGTTTCATTTGATAGTAGAATTTATCAAAAGAATTGTCCACAGATACAATTCTCAGTTCTCTTCTTCCATGGTCTGCTACCCACCCCGCTGCACTGTCTTTAAGATCACTAACAACCTGCTTGTTCAGAATCCAACGGCCCATTTGTACCCCGCATCCTACCTGACCTGGGCCAACATTTGGTCTGGTTGAACTTCTTTCACGAAATGCTTTTGCTTCGCTGGGCTTTCAGGACACCATAATCTGTGTTTCATTTTTCTACGAATTCACTAGCCCTTATCACTAGGTCTCCTCGTGTCTAACAATTGTTCGTACAAAAATACGTTAGGTGTCTTTTTTCTACCTATACTAGTTGCTTAGTGATCTCATGCAATTTCATGGCTCTAAACACCATCTGCATGAAAATTCCCAAATATGTACTTTAATAATTTTGTCTTCTCACTTTAAACATAGATTTGCATATATAATTATCTAATAGGTAATGTGCTCTTGACCAAAAGCAATCTCAAACTTTATATCCTTTCCAAGTTCACCTCTGGTATGCCATCGGGAAACACGCCCAATATTCCTCATCAAAATGGATGCCACTTCTGTCCTTCTAATTATTCATGGCAAAAAGTGACGTATACTCTTGACTTGTTTACTTGTAACAAGGTCGGATATAGACCCGCCAAATTCCCATTTTTGGTTCATAAATGATTTGCTGAAGTTTGTTGTGCCCACCGATGGATTGGAAAAAATGCATTAAACTACATTTTGGTTGACATTTGTCTCCCTAGACCCTGAACATGCCTCCTTTGACTGACCTAGAGGTGAATTAAGGCTAAAAAATGATCAGTGAGGAATTTGAAAGGTTAATAAAACTACTCTTAAGAATTCAGTCATATAAAAAAAACGTTGTAAATGGGTTGTAGTTAATTTCTTTTTCAAAATCTTATTTATGAGATTATTAAGACCACTCCACTGCTCCGGCAGTTCCTCTAAAATAAAGGGAAGGGATCAAGAAGTACCAACTGGTTGTTACAAGTAATCATTGTGGGGACGCAGGGGACAGCATAAGGAATGTGGTAAATAAATGGGTGATGTCACACGGGTACTACATTTGTTGGGGTGATGGGAGGAGGGCTGGAGGGGTGGGTGAAAAGGGGGAAGAAATGAAGGAGCACAACTTCATCGTCACAAAATAGTCACAGGGATGTCTAATGCAGCATAGGGCATACAGTCAATAACAGTGTAATAACTATGTATGGTGTCAGACAGGAACCAGACATATCAAAACGATAACCTTGTACATTATATAAATGTCTCCTCACTGTGTTTGGCACCTGAAAATATCGTAATATAATGTAGCATGTTAAATGTAACCGAAAAGATATTTTAAAGGCAATAAAGAAAAAAGAAAAGACAATGTCAGTGAGTTATTTTTAATGCTTGGTTCCCTTCCCCAAATGGTGCAATCAGCTTGTCCTAGCCCTAGCACACTTACGTGCTTGTTTCTGTTATAAGTCTACAGTGTATACTTCGGACAATTAAGTGACACAAAGATGAATGGCACCAAGCGCCATTCTCGGTAATTGAAGTGGTACCGTTGACAGAAGCCAGAGCCCTGGTACACAACCTACTCTTCACCCTTTCGTCGAGAAATTACCTGGCTCCTCGGAATGTATCGTGTTCTCTGTACAATCTTGTGATTTTCATTCTCCGTGAAAGCGTGATGAATGCCTTCTCTATAAATGCCCCGTCCTTCTAGTAAACGTGGGACCTAGCCATTAATTAAAGTGCGACCCTTCCAGTCTATAAAGTATAGTTTCAACCAGACTGGCAGATGCTACCTGACTTATTTCTCTTTGTTCCAAAAAGTAACAAGAAGTATAATTAACCTGTTCCTCACTACATCTGTGCAATGGTCTATTTCTTTGTAAAGCACTGAATCACACACGTGCACAGGCTCACACCCACAGCTTTGGTGAGCAAATCAGAAGACTGGAATGAGAAATATGTATTATTAAATTTTATCAGTGGAGGTATCTGATTTTGCAACCAAATTTATAAATGCAAATATATGCAATACGTTGACATTAAACAACAAAAATGAGCTTGATGTTAATGAGAGCTACTAATACGGAAGCAAATTATACATTTAAATACATGTTTAAAATCTTTTAAGACCTAGGTAAATAGTTCAAATAAGCAAAAATTGCAACTAGTACAATTTTTTTTCCAGTTCAGAGGCAAATAGTTTCCGATCAAGTTTCTGCTTGTAGCTTTGTAATTACTTTCACCTACACTGTAGTCAGATCTACTAATAAAAATGTTTGTACCACATTCTATTATTACATAGGGATTCTAACGAACCAAAAGAATATTAAATTTGAAAAATGTTATATAAAAAATGCTAATGATACTATTTATATTGAAAATGTTAGCCTCCTTTTTAATACCAGATTTTAACTTTTTGATACATATTCCAACCTTAAATATTCTATTGTAATTCTAATACAAATGAACTGTATTAAACTTCAGCCCAGAAATTATGGCATTCTATAATTTTATAGGAATTACAATTTTTTTGCATGCAAAGTTATATCATTTTAATAATGCCTGAGAGAGTGAGGATGGATGAGAGTGTCTATGGCAATAGAAGTTTTCAATCCATTGCAATGTTGCATTATTCTCCCCAAAACAGACTGACTCTAGAGTACTTTTAAGACTGTCCCTAAATTTAACAATGAATTTTAAAATCCTAGTAACCTTATTGGATGAGCTCTTGTGTCCCACAGAGGAAGAATATTAAGTGTCTGCTCTTCAATGACACAAGCTGTTTATGTGTAACTTACTTAACAATTAGAATATAACACCATTATGTATTTAGTCACAATCGCCAGTGCGTGCGATGTCTTTGTATGAGCTCCTGTGCGAAGAGCATCTACTGTCAAGAATGGTCAGGTCTCCCAAATTCTCCACCCTAGGTAATGAGTCTATCAATAATTAATGGCACCCAATCTCTCTGACTGACAGTTTTATAGAGTTTTTATGATGATGCTAAATAAATAATAATGGGCTTCTATTTTTGTTTGTGTTTATGGCTGTAGAATGATTGATGCCTCTCTCCTAGGGTTTTATTTTTGTACTAGAGGTTTTTTTGCTCATTTTCTGTCCATTTTAAGGATCCGGCAACTCCAGATTTTGACTTGGGCAGTAGCCAATTACTAACTAACTCCACGTCTTCATCAACTTCGGCTCATAGCACAGCTGCTAACTTGCACTGTGGTCTTGGTCGGAATATCTGATACCTCCTACAAAGTATTGTTCTGACACTGTGTATTTTAAACTAGATTGGTAGCGATTAGGGGTTTCCTTAATAAACTCTTGGAAGGACTAAATTTCTGTATTTAAATAATTCGCTCAGTGCCTCTGTATTGAAGATCTGCTGTGAGCTAAGATATGCATATTCTAGGCCATAGATGATATCAGTGGACTTAACAGGCACAAGTCACTACCCTTTTGCAGTTTAAATTCTGCTGGGATTCCATAGCTAAGCCAGCAAGTGGGTGAAATACCTTGCCGGTTAGATAGCAACAATTGGTATACAGGGGGAAGGAGTAATGGATGCTGTTTGTTAGGTGGAAGGTGCTTTTAAATAGTTTCCAGGGAAGGGCTCGCTGGGGAATTGATGTTTAAATGAAGACCAGAAAGAAGTGAGCCGTGCACTTGGTGGCTCGATGAGGTAAGAAAAGCCCAGGCAGACGGAACCGGTACCACAAGGAAGAGATGTGTATTTAAGCAAGCGGTGGAAGAGGGAGATGCAGTGAGGAGTCGGAGTGTGAAGGGGCGGAGAGGCCTCTGTGTCACTTTGCTTTGACTTCCAATGAGGTGAGAAGCTCTTAGAAGAGCAAATAAGAAGAATGATCCACTCTCACATTTTAACGAGACCCCGCCAGTTCCTATGCTGGAAATATAATTTAAGGCAGAAAGATGAGTTACAGAGAGAAAGAGGTTCTGGAAAGGTGAGCGTCTGATCTTGACAGAACAGAAATCAGCATACTGGGAGAGATTTCTGTATTAACCTGTAACTAGGCTGACCAGATGGACCGTTTGAAAAGAGACAGTACTGTTGTTTTCTGTCACATTCACAGTGGTATGTCCGGCCAGGCTGCCTTTAATGTTTTCTTCTGAACGGATACTAGAAGTCAATATTGGTGCCTGTAGAAGAGTGACAAATTGGATTGTTACCTACTCCCTTTTTCCTATGCTTCTATATTTATTAAATATTAGTGTGAGATTCGATAAGCACACACTTAATCCACTTTCTCCTGGCCTCAGGCTGGGGGCAACAATGGGATTGATTAACAGTCATTGTCCAAGTTCTCTGGCTCTTGCTGTTACTCGTGGGCAGGACTTGATTCTCTTCAGTGTGTCCCTGATTATTTCTAAGAACCCAGAGTGAGGATTTTAATTTTATTGACAAACCGGTCTCTTCATAAGAGTTTCCATATTTTCATTTTTCTCAGGGCCCTTGAGCTCCGCCTCTTGTGTTCACTTCATTGTTTAACCTTGAGACACAAACATCACTTGGTTCTTGGCTCTTTCCCGGTCTCCTAACATGGTGCCGCTTAGCCTCACTGTCGTACAGATTTTCTGGAAATAGCAACCACTTACATGTGTTTAAATTTATAATTCGTGGCCTTCTTTTTTTAAAATTTATTTATTTATTTATTTATTTATATTTTATTGTTAAATTTAATGGGGTGACATTGGTTGGCAACAATCAGTTTCCCAATGGACAACTCCACATCACATCACCCATGCATCGCATTATGTGCCCAGCTCCCAGAATCAGGTCCCCCTCCAACACCATATATCTGGTGCCCAC
>PVKE010003725.1:0-25316 GCA_004027555.1 Craseonycteris thonglongyai
ACCACCTGGGAGAGCTCACACCTGCCCTCACCACCTGGGAGAGCTCACACCTGCCCTCACCACCTGGGAGAGCTCACACCTGCCCTCACCACCTGGGAGAGCTCACACCTGCCCTCACCACCTGGGAGAGCTCACACCTGCCCTCACCACCTGGGAGAGCTCATACCTGCCCTCGCCACCTGGGAGAGCTCACACCTGCCCTCACCACCTGAGAGAGCTCAGACCTGCCCTCACCTCCTGGGAGAGCTTACACCTGCCCTCACCACCTGGGACAGTTGATACTTTCTCCTAACACCCATAAGTATTTGATTTTCCCTGATTTTCTTCCTCTAGGCCAGCAGTTCTCAAAATGTTGTCCCCAGACCAACAGCATCAGCATCTCCTGGGAATTTGTTAGAAGTTTCCAAACTTAATGAATTGAAAACTTTTCAGATGGGGCCCTAAAATTTCTGTTTTCGACGACTTTTAGAGATTCTGAAACACATGAAATTTGAGGACCACCATGGCTGCTCTTGAGAATCACCTGTGGAGCTTTCAAATCTGAGACCCAGGTTGTACCCCTAGAATGTAGGGGCCCTGGCATCCCTGATTTTACAGCTCCCAGATGATTCTAATGTGCATCTTGGGCTGGGAGCCAGGCTCTGGCCCTGTGCACTTCTATAGATGACAGATAGGGCCCAGCAAGCTCCCATCTGTGCCACCAGCAGAGCCACCTAATGCCTGAGATTGAACATCTCCAGTCTGGTGACCAACAGCAACTCTCTAGGCCACAAAAATGCCCAGGAGCAGACCTGGCTGGACGCACACCTGCTGTAAGACCCCAGCTATACCACACAGGGACCCACGCTGCACTCATTGACAGCCACCTGCGTTAACAGGGGAAAGCCTGAAGGTCAGAAAGTCCGGATAAGGACCAGCTGCAGGGCAGGCTGCGTGAGAAAACCCACTGTGGACAAGTCCTGCCTCGGCCTGGCCCCGAAGCATAAGGCCAAACCTGTCCTCGGTAGCCTCTCTCTCTCCCTGACATTCCTATCATATCTCCCGCTCCAAGGGTCCTCCACCCACCAAATGTCACTTCACTCTGACTCCTGCCCTCTATTCCCTGAGGAGTCACAAATATTTAAGAAAGCCCTCAAGGGAAACAGCCAAAATGCAATCCTGTTTGGGTTAGGGTATGAGACTAAGAATATTATTTCTTTTTTTGTTTTTCTTCTTTTTCAAAGATTCTGTCATATAATTACATTGCCTTTATATTTTAAATTAATAATTAAACCAAACTGTCTCCATGCCTCATGGCCTAGGTCAATGTCACACACACACCAGCCCCTTGAGGGACACCTTCCCTGTCCTCTCCACCACTGCGGTACCTGGTGGAGATTCCTTGCAGCCTGTGGAAACGCCGGGTCAGGCTCTGAGAACCCAGTGCGAGGGAGGCCCTCCTCCTGCCGTCACCAGTTCTCTTGCCCAGTGCCAGCCTTGGGCCTCAGAGGGGTCCCACGCTGCCCCTGAGGGTCCTGGGGGATCCTTAGCACTATCCCCATGAAAGTCTAACTTGGTCTGGTGAGGCAGAAGTACTGCATCTTGCAGCTAGAGAGAATTCCTTGCATCCTACGTACCCAACAACCATCACGCCGCCTCTCCCGGGGTGCATCCAGCAGCTGTTAACCAGAGCTCCTAGAGAGGAAGCCCAGATCATTCGGAGAGCAACAAGCACACATGGGAGAGAAACTGTCCAGCTCCTCAGAAGATGGCATAGCGTCCCTGGCCCCACAGGTGTGTCGGTGGGATTTTCTCTGTGCCTTGCTCAAGACAGCCTTGGGGCAGAGGGTTAACTACATGGGCACCCACCCAACTCCTCTCAGTCTGGGGGCTCTGCCTGCTCCTCTTCCCTCTCCTGTAGGCCCGGGGCCACCTGTCTGGCCAGGATAGGGGCTCTGCTTCCACCAAGAATGTCCCAGCTGGTTCCCACTGGCATCTAATTTGCAAAACTGATATAAATGTTATCGCATCCCCACCAATGCAGTTAAACTTGCCCTGTTGGCAAGAGAATCCACAAGTGACAGCAGACAGAGAAGCCCTCTTCCCATTACAGGGGATCGGCCCCCAAACAAATATTGAATTCACAGGATTGTTTGGAATATTAATAAGTAACTGGGTGTAGAACCACCTGAAGGTTAGGTGGCACTTTGTGGAAAGGCACATGTCCACAGCCTGACCTGGCAGCTGTTCATTCTACTTGCACCTCCCAATCCATCCTGCTGTGTGCTCTAGGAGGCTGGCCTCCAGGGACTCCACGCCTGATTCCCTTGACCCTGGCTTCTACTTCGCTTCAACAATTGGGAGGAATCAGCAGGCAATAGGAGGGCTGAGCGGGGCCTGGAACTGCAGGGGACACACAGCTGCCACCTGGCCACTGCCTACTGCATCCTTATGGCGGGCTCAGTAACACTGGCCCTGCCTCCTGTCCTTCAGGCTCAGTGATGGGGTAGCTCCCTGCAACCACAAGTCCCTGAGCACTTCCCTATACCCCTGACTGGTTCCTCTTCATTCACCTCTGCTCAGTGACCCTTTGGAACCTGTGATCCATTTCTTGACCAACATAAATTCACCTAGAGGATGCGCACCTTAAGGCTTTGATGTGCAGTTGGATTTCAGCAAAGTATTCCACAGTCCTCTCTGAAGTGGGTCGGGTGTCAGTACAATTAAGTGGATTCAGAGAGTGAATTAACCAGATCCAAAGCAGGATGATTCATAACACCCAGCAAAGTGTCTCTAGTGATATGCCTAAAGGTTCCAGCCTCAGATTTGTCCATTCAACAATTTTACTCAAATAAGTGACTTGGCAGAGGACATTGGTGGCTACCAATTCTACTGTAGAGACAGTTAATACACTAAATGACAGGGTTTGGGATCCAAAATGGTCTCAGCCATCTGGAATAATGGTTCATATTCAGCAAAATATAAGTCAACAGAGATGTGGAAGACTGGAGATTTAGAAGCCCACAGGCATAAGCGGTGAAGATTCGTGAGATGCTGGTAGGAGACAGACTTGGGTTTAGCCACCTGTAAGCTAAATATGAGCCAACAAACTGACGGGGCACCACTGATTCACAGTATGATGTCGGGGATAAGGATGGAGAGCAGGCCAGATGACAGCTGAGAGCTGAACCCCATTCTTGGCACCATATTCAGGAACAGTGGTACTGTGGGGAAGGTTTGGAGGGGGATAGCAGGCCAGAGCATGGCTGAGGAGACCACAGAGAGGCTGGGAAGACGCAGGCCAAGTGCGAAGGTGACATAAGAGCCCACTCCAGACACTTAAAGGGATTATCTCCAGGAAGATAAAGAACAGGGGAGCAATGCCAAGGACTTTCTCCCTCTGATCCAATTAAAACTGCCTGCAATTACTGAAACAAAGAGCATCAGCAAGACCAATGTGCTGAGTGAAAAACGTGCCCAGCCTGAAACTACACACTTCTTACCACCAATCACAGTCCTGTGGGTGGGGGTGCCCCTCCAACCTTACAACCTAGCTTTCTACCCCACGAAGCTACTAAACCCCTCAGCAAAATAGAAAGGGACAGCAGAGAAAATTCAAAAGATGAGTAAATAGGTAAAAGAAATAAAATCCCTACAGTCCAATTAATAAAAACACTAACAATTTCTGAATAACCAACCCTAAAATAGATTCATGAGAACATGAGATTTTAGCAAAACACTACCAGTTGTTTTTAAAGAGAAAAAAAAAAGACATATCAATTGAATAACAGTGATCAAAACAAAATTTAATAAGTCTCAAGGGATGCCAGGATAGCTCAGCGGTTGAGCACTTGCCTCACAATTGCAAGGTCTGGGGTTTGATTCCCAGCCCTGGCCCATGCAAACCCATATGCTGGACTGCGGCACAACCAGTTACCATGCAGGATGGCTCAGTGGTGAAGGTTGTCACCTCCCATTCAGAAGCCCCCAGTTCAGTTCCCACCCCACATGGCCCCAGCAAGTCATGTGACAAGGGATCAGCATCAAAGCAGCCTGTAAATGCTCCCACAGAGAGCAAGCAATGGATATTTTGAACGATAAGACTGTCAACTGAACATACCCAGAATACAGAATAAATAAGGGCTTTTTAAATGGGAAAGATGACAAATATAAGAGAAAATGCAGAAAGAAGCCAACTGCAGGGACTATGATTCCCAAAGTAGACCTATAAACAGATCATAGCTATCTTCATAAGTCCAACAGAAGAGCTCCTAGAACTGAACGAAGAACTGAGGTTAGAAATCAAAAGGACACACCTGTCTAAGAAAAAGTGTAGATACAGAAAGAAATACTAAGTTTCATGACTAAATCATATTTATATTTCAGAGACTGCCAGGAGAGCTCCATAGGTTGAGCTCTTGCCTTGCAGCTGCGAGGTCTGGGGATGGAGTCCTGGCCCCAGCCCGTGCGGACCCATATGCTGAACTGGGGTGCGTTTCCCATGTGGGAGGCCCCGGGTTTGGTTCCGCCCTGTGCGGCCCTGTGTCCACCTGTGTGGAATGAAACTCTGTTGAAACTGATGACGTGCGGCTGTGGGGACTGCTCTGGGCTCTCCTCCCTTCTCTCTGTCTCTCTCTCTGTTTCTCTTTCTATGTCAAACAATAAAATAAATCTTTAAAAAATCATATTTATATTTCAAAGAAAAGGAGTGAGGAAATGGTGCAGTTGTAGCCTCACACAGGTGTGTGCTGACAGGTGGATGCTAGCGGACATGACAAGGGGAAGTCTGACATGCCCACACCTTGCCCTCAAAGCCCCAAGAGGACACATAGGAGCGCGAATTTGCTTCCTTTGATGAGCCCAGCCCCCTGCACCAGGGAGGGGGGAGGGGCAACCCAGACTGACTTCTTTGCAAGCTGTCAGTTCAACAGTTCACCCCAAAAGTACAAAACCAGGAATGGCTGCCCCCAGAATTCAGTCGTTTTGTCTCCTCTCTCTCATAATCCTGCATCTGCCTATGTTCACTGAGGACATTCTATTGTCCATCCTTCCTATTACGTGTCTGTAAACTACTTGCATGCAGAAACAAATGTCTCTGAGCCATTAGAATCATAAGAGAATAGTATTAAACTGCTAAATCATAAATGTAGTTATATAAATATTAATATATACATTATAAAGAAAAACGGGAAACTTGAGCATCATCAATAGAGGGAGAAAAAATCTGAAATTTTCAAAATTTTAATTTTGGTCTGAAAATTTTAATTATTTCAAAGTTAATTAATCCTAGAGCACAGCTGAAACTGCTTCCCTAATAGTGTGTATGTGTGTGTGTGTGTGTGTGTGTGTGTGTGTGTGTGTGTGTGTTCACATATGGGGAAGGAGAACAGAGAAAGGAAGCAAAAATAAGAGGAAGGAGAAGGATAGAAAGAGGCTAATCAGAAAGTGGAGCCAGGGATGCCGGAATAGCTCAGAAGGTTGAGCGCATGCCTTGCAACCATGAGGTCTGGGGATTGAATCCTGGCCCTGGCCCCTGAAAACCCATATGCTGAACTGTGATGCAACTAGTAACCACAGGGTTTGCTCGGAGGCAAAAGTCCCCTCCTCCCATGTGGGAGGCCCCCAGATCAGTTCCCATCACCTAGCGCAGCCCCACATCCCCCTGTGTGGAATGAAACCATGCCACAACTAATGATGCACAACTATGGAGACTGCTCTGCAGCTCTGCGCGCTCTCCCTTCTCTCTCTTTGGCTCTCTCTCACCTCTCAAACAATGAATCTTTAAAAAGAAAGGGGAGAGAGAGAGAAGCAAGCAGAGCAGGATGGTTAGAGGCCACGCCCTGTCCTCTACTGCACAAACTCCCAGTGGTGATGCAGGACGCTCCTTAAACCTACTTGGGGGGCTCCTTCCAATGGAGATGAACACGGGACACGCCTGATCAGATGGCTCATGGAGAGCTGGCTGACATTGGACTCTCTGCTGGGATTTCTCATAGAAGGAGCACGTAAGAGCCCAGGCAGTGGTTCCTCCCTATGAATTAATATGTTGGCATGTATTTAACCAAAAATTAGTCTCTCGTGAGCTTGGTTAGTGTGAGTCAGCCCCACCTGGTCCTGAGACAACCATGAAACTGCTCCCGAATCCCAGCCTGTGGAGCCTGCCCCCACCGAGGCAACACCCATGTGAAGTGGCCTGGGCAGCGACCACCCACCCTCTCCTATGCGTTATTCTCTGCTCTCCCTTCAACACGGAAATCCAGGTACTGTCCACATGGCTTCTTGCCACTTTTGAGCCAACATTCCTAAGCAGTGACTGTGTGCCAGGCACTAGCTAAACACTGTGGACATTACTTCATGGTAATCCCTAGACCAATCCTTATAGCCAAGGGTACCAGTATCACGTCTACTTTATAAATGAGGAAAGTGGGGCTCAGAGAAGTTAGGTAACTTTGCAAGGTCACACAGCTATATTTAGACTCTGCCTGTGAAGTTTACACTCCTCACAAGTGCCTCACAGCCTTCCTCATAAGAGCATGTTTTTATTTTTTAATAGTTCCCGTGGCACATTTCTGCCTAGAGCCCAGATGGGTCTTCAGGAGTTCATGGTCTCAGTGGGGACACAGACACACTGACATGAGCTACAGCAATACCAAGTGGGGGCCAGAAAGGGCCGTAAGGAGCTGGGCCAGCAGAATAAGTGGGTGAGTAGAGGTGGGAGCCGCACTTCCAGAACATGGAAAATCGCGGGTCAGCCCTTCCTCCCCAGGATCTCACTGGGAATGTGACAACCGTGATAACAGACTGATTAAAAATGAGCCTCCCAGGGGAGGCCCTCCCAGCCAGACTCCACAATTACAGGCCTCGCACTCACACACAGCTCTGGAGCTGACAAGACAAACAGTCCCCTCACTGGCCTCAAAGGAAACGGCTTGTGTTTTCTGCTTGGGTTTTAATTTGGAGCTAAACAAAGACGCGGCAGGTGGGAGATGGATGCTGCCTTGGGAGCCTGCTCCATGCCTCCCAAATTCCTGTTTCCAAAACCAGAGGTGTGGCTGGCACTTTGGATCCCGTAGCTGCCACCTTGGGACTTAGTTTGGAACCGCCAAGCCCACTCCCCAGGGAACAGACCGTCCAGCCACATGGGACAAGCACCACGCCCAGGATCTGTGCATGGCACTTCCTCCTCACACCCTGGCACATCTTATGAATACTGTCCCAATTCTGTGGATGAGGAAACAGGCTCCAACAGGTGATGTGACTTGCAACATAACAGGACAGAGTCAAGTTCCAATGTACCTTGTCTGAGCCCAGAGCTCTATCTTGGCAGGGTTTGTGGGACCCTAGGAGAGAGGGAGGGCACACAGGGCCTGCCAGCATGGGAAGGGGGTGGGGTTCAAAGCTGGTCACCCATTCTCTCCTATGTCCATTTCAGAGAGGACCACATGTGAAAAGCACTAGCACCAAGCCTGGCACTGGGAAAGTACTCAGTAACTGTCCTTCTCAGACTAAATTCTCCACAAGGACCTCATCTACTCAGCCCACCTAGGACCCTGGTGCCTGAAGAGTGCCTGATGACACCTGCTAGAAGTTCCATCAATGATTAGGGGTCTGCATCCCATGGACCTGCAGCAGCCTTCATCTGACCAAGCCCAGACCCAGGGCATTTTCTGAACGTTCCTTTTCCAACCTCTGAGCTGGATGAATCAGAAACTGGTGGAGCAGGTGAGGAGGAGGGGAAAGGTGTGAAGAAAAAGGGAAAAAGCAGAGCAAGACAGAGACAGTCCATTGCCCCAAAGGCCAGATGCTGCCAGGATCAGTCCGCTGCCCCCAGTCATGTTCCCAGGTCCTCAAAAGAAAACCCCCGGTCACCTACCCTTGCCCAGGGCAGATGCACATATGTAGCACAGAGGAACATGTATGCATCCAAACAGTCACCAGAATACAGGTCAGCCCTGCTCCCCAGTCCAACCCCAGAGGCCACCACGTGGCCGCCTTGCTCACCACTGTATCTATGGGGACCAGTCCAGGGCCTAGTACAGAGTAGGTGTTTCACAAATATCTGGTATAGAACATTCCTGCCCCAAGAGCTCACTGTGTGGCAGGCACTGCTTCAGGAGTTCCACGCATCCTACCCAGTCCTCTAAAGCACCAGGCGCATTACTCCAGTGTCTGTAGGAGGCAGAACTCGGCTCAGAGAAGATGTGTATTTGCCCAGAGGGACATAGCTAGGAAGTGACAGTAGTGAGTGTGCCCTTTCCACTGCCCCACAGGGCCTCTAAGAGGAGGAAGAGGAGGGGGGAAGGGGGCTATTCTGGAACAGAAAGCAGTTCATCTCCGCTGGACTGCCTCTCTACGCCCTGTTCCTACTGAGCCCAGGCACCCGGGGCAGCAGCCCAAAA
This sequence comes from Craseonycteris thonglongyai, assembly GCA_004027555.1. Classification (NCBI taxonomy): domain Eukaryota; kingdom Metazoa; phylum Chordata; class Mammalia; order Chiroptera; family Craseonycteridae; genus Craseonycteris; species Craseonycteris thonglongyai. The sequence continues at coordinate 8,379 of PVKE010003725.1, forward strand.
CTGCTGTCTTTAAACTGACCCCAGGGCAAAGCCTACTCTCCCCGGAGAGTCTGGTCCCACCCAGCCAGGGGCCTGCCAGGCACTGGGTTGACCTTGGGGCGCTTAGAGAAGAACTTGTTCCCCCAGCCTCCTTGAGGAGCTTGGGTCCTTCAGCCCAGACCCCTGGTCCATGCATGCCAGCAGGTCAATGCCCAGCAGCACCACAGCAGCCTCCAGGTTCCCCCTCACCCCGCCCACCTCCAGCGTCTGGTTTGCAAAGGAAGGAGGCGGAGCTTTGACGGGGCTGCGACCATGGCTCCGCCCCCAAAAGTTGGCTGTGGCTGGGCGCTGTCCAAGGTCCTTAACTCCTTGTCTGCGTTCTCTCATTACTTCGCCCCACGGCCCAGGTAGGCGGGGCCGTCGATCCCACTTCACAGACAAAAACTGAGCTCTGAGGTTAAATAACTTGCCTGAAGATAGTACTCCTAGTGAGCAACACGCAAGCCCGAACCACAACCCACGGCCGCTGCGGGCACGCTCATGCCAACCCCGTTCCTCCAGAAACTCCTGCACCGGTCACACACTGCAGGCTGCCTCCTCTCTCCCAAAGCCACCGAGGGCCCGGGAGCCAGAGGCCCTCGCGCCGCGTTCCCAGGCCCACACGCCCTCCCCCGCAGGCTGAGCCACAGCATAGGCTGCATTTGTGGGAAACCCGGGCTCAGCGCGCTGAGCGGGAGTCAATTTATTCTGGAGAAAACATCTTTGTTCTGCGAGTGAAGGGGAGCCATTTCCAACAATTTAATGCTCTGTTCGCAGGCCCGGGTGCTGGGGTTGCTGCGCGAGGCTTGTTCTTCCAGGCAGAGCGGCACATAATGAAGCTTCTCACTGACGTTCCCCACCATCCTGCCAAAAACCAGAACGGTTATTTATCCATTAATCTGGCATTACACCCCCTGCATTTTATCTGCTTAAATAAATTTGGTGGTTAGAGTGTGTGCCTGGAAGAGAAACGCCCGCATTCAATTTCCTACGACTTTGCCATTATAAACTCGCCTTTGACTTCACTGGGGCTCGGTGGTCCCAGGTGGGAAATGGGGAGGGCAGCCGTGAGGATCCGGCCTCTCCCAGCTCGGTCGGACCCAGACCCCACTGGACAGTTCTCCAGAGACTCTGTCTGGGGTCAGAGCATGCAGCAACAGTCCCTGAGTCACGGGTTGGATGGCCTTTCTCCCAGCAGAACAAGCCACCTCCTGCTACCATCTGTGGGACACAGGAAACAGTGGGAAAACACAAACCTAGACACACACACACACACACACACACACACACACACCGCCCCCACTGCCTGGGCTGGAATCCTGCCTGTGCCCCTCATGAGCTGTGTGACCTTCAGATGTCACTTCACCTCTCTGTGGTTCAGTTTCCCCACCTCCTTCCTAGAATCATAAGTATTAAATGAGTTAATAGTCATAAAGTGCTTGGAACAGTGCCTGGCATATAGCAAGCACTCAATAGAGATGGGTTTAAAATGTACCGGTAGGTAATTTTTTAAATCTAGGACAAGCATTTGTAAGCAGGGTTTGCAAACAGGCTAGACCACTGGGTTCTAAATGTGTTCTGCAATAAGGGGGGAAGGTAAGCAGTGCACCGCCCTCTCCCCGCCACCCACCCACTTCACCAAGTTAAGAATAGGAAGGGTCATGAAGTATTTCATTTAAATAAAGAGTCTCACTGCTTGAAATGTTTGAAAACCCTTTCTCCACTCCATGGCTTGCATTTTACAGAGAAGCGAATTGAAAGCCAGAGAGGGGAAGCGATTTGCCCAGGGCGCCCAGCAGGTTCATGGCAGAGTGAGGAAGAGCAACCAGTCTTCCTGCTCCCTCCCCCACTCCCAGTCAGGTATTTTGGTTTGCACATTGGACGTCAGGAGGCATGCCCACTCACCTTGTTTTCCATGAAGGTCTCACCAGCCTCTCTACTTAACTGCAGTGCCACCCTTCTCTGGAACTGACAGCCCAGCCCTGCCAGCAGGTGGAAAACCCCATGACCTTCAGACTTCAGCATCCCCTACTCTGGAGGCTGGGACCCCTTTACCCAGTTGTCCTCCACTTGTCATTTCCTTTCATCCTCTGGTTCTCTGCAGCATCTTCTCGACTTGGAATCTGGACAGAACAGTTTGCCTGTCCTCCCTATATCTTGTCTGTCCCTTGACCCCCTGTATCCCTGCCCCAGGAAAACATTCTGCACCTTCCCTACAGGCTAGAGACCAGCCCAGGGCTGGGGAACACCTGGGTCCTGCTGTTTCCACCACCACCACACAGCTTTGAATGCAGGTCCCTTGGACACAGCTCACACACAGCTTGAGCTCACCACACCCTTCTAGGGGCTGTCCCCAGGGGGCTGGCTGCTCCACATAGAGAATGAGACTTCCACAATCTTCTCACTCAGGAAAGGCTGGACCTGCCCCCACGCAGACTGTCGAGGTACGTGGGGAAGGAAGAGGTGAGTCTATAACCAGAGAGAGAAGCTGTGTCCCACACAGGAGCCACTCTGCCCAGGCAGCTGCAGGCCCAGTCCCTGCCTCCTTCAGAGCAACAGAGAGGCAGGCATGCGGGCAGACAGACGCCCAACACAGAGACCTCCCACATGCTTGCCGGGTCACTGCTGCCCCTTCCTTCTTGGCCCCACAGATGAAGAAGCCCCCTCCAACCTGCAGCCATTGCATCCTTTGTCATCCAGAAGCTTCCAGGGGAGGGTGGTTGCTTCCTGAGCCACAGGGAGTCCCCTGAAAACACTGCCATCTGCCAGGAGGCCTGGGATCAAGCAGGCAGGACTTGCACTTGCCCAGCTTTTTTCTTCCTTACCACATTCAAGGAAGTCGAGTGCCATGGGTAAGAAGCTCCCTGGCCACACCTGGGAACAGACTGGGGATGTTCATGCCTTCCAGGGTGGCAGCCTGGCCCAGCCCCCAGCAGAAGGCAAGAGCTACCGACACCCCTGCTTTGGGTGTCGTCACTAGCCTCCTAGTCTAGTTCCCTGACTGCTCTCTGTCTTTGGACCTGTGCCCTGCCCTCGATCACAAGCTCACTCCTGAGTGATGCTACTGAGAAAGCGATCGAGCTCCTGGATTACTGATCATTTCAGCTAGCCCCAGCCCAATCCCCTGAGAACCTGTGCCAGGCACTATGCCGAATGCTTTAAAGTCAATGACTTAGTTAGAAACACTCCTCCCATTTCACAGGTGAGGACGCTGAGGCTCATTCAGGGCACAAAGCTCACGAGTGGCCCAGCCTGGATTTGAACCCAACTGTGTCTGATTCCAGAGCCCCAAGTCTTCTCACCAACTGTGCCTCATGGCTGGCATGCCACAGATCTGTGCTTGCCCTGTGAGTGAAATCAGACAGTGAGTTCACTCCTGTAGCCAGACAGGGTGGACGGAGGAGAGCTGGGCCCCATAGGCATGTTCACTGTAGGTTCTAAACAGGGGTCTATCTTCCTTCACTGCCACCGAATCTCACCTGTCTTTGGCAGCAAGAGGAAATCAACATTTTACAGCAATAAAAGGCTGCTCCTGGTTAGACATCAAATGAATCAATCTTCTCCGACAGTTAATTTTCATTTTGCAACTTTCCCTGGTGACAACGACAAGTAATGACCCTGAGGATCTGCAAAGTCACTGAGAAGCAGCCTCCCACGCCCCTGGCTCCTGGCTGGCTTGGCTCAGCCCCATCCCTTCCATGCTCACCCCTTGCCTCCCCCTGTCCTCCATACCCAACCCATGGAGGGACCCCTATACCCAGGAACCCCTTGAAGAGGCTCAGGCCCAAACTGCCCCCCTGGTGATACTGAGACAAGAAATAGACACTTCAGAGCTCAAGCACAAAGCCACTGGGCCAGGCACTGATGACTACCGGCCAGCAGTATCCATCCTGTCTTCTCTGGTCCCAACCCCTGAGCACACTATCAATAATCCTTTCCAGGGAAAGCCAGACGGCTTAGCAGGTTAAGCACTTGCTTTGCAGCCCCAGGGTCCAAGGATAGAGTCCCGGTCCTGGCCCTGGCCCATGCAGACCCACATGCTGAACTGGGGCAGGCTTCCCATGTGGGAGGCCCCTGGTTTGGCCCCCAGCTTGCGGGGTCATGCCTCCCATGAAGGAGCGCCCCAACCACACCCCCACCCCGTCCCAGTTCCACCCTGTGCAGCCCCACCCACCTATGTGAAATGAAACCATGTCAAAAATTGATGACATACAACTTTGGAGACTGCCCTGGGCCCTCCCCCTCTCTCTGCCTCTCTCTCTGTCTCTGTCAAAAACAATAAAATAAATCTTTAAAAAGAAAATGATCCTTTCCCACTATCCCATGATCATAGACCTTCCAACTACCTATGACCCCAGTTATGACCCCAGGACCTGCTGTCAACCCACAGTGCACAGCACCGATGATCCTAGCAGGAAGCTCCCCGAGCATGCTCCCTTCTTCCCCCATACACACGTGGCATTCCTAACTACTTCCAAATGCCATCAACAACCCCAAAACCACCACGCCTGGTCTCAAAGTACACTTCACAGACTCCCAGCACTTCCACACATCTGGGGAGCCCCCGGGCTCTGCACCTGCCCCCAGCCCTGCCTATGTCTGGCCTGGGTCTCCTCTATCCCAGGTCTCTAAAGGGGTGTCAGCTCAGCCCAGAGTTCACCCCCACACCAGCTCCCCACCCCCAGTTGTGTGGCCTACTAGAAGGGATGGAGAAAGGCCCACTTGGCCTTGGGCAGTGGCTCCATGGTGGGCACAAAGCCAACTGCAGCAGCCTTCACTGCTTCAGGAAACACGCTGGGCCTCACAGCCAGGACAGAGCTGACACATAAGTCCACAGAGTCCTCCCTTGAGCACCAGGGCTGTGGCACCAGGGAGTGGGCTCCCCTTGTCTCTCCTCTTCCCAGAAAGGCTCAAAACCAAAGAAGACTCTTCTAGCCCCTGTGGAGCTCCTGACCTCAAGAATAGTAGCAACTACCATTTACTGAATGACCTGTGTACCTAGCACGGTGCCAGCCAGGCTGTCCACTCAGCACAGGGCCATGTCAGCCTCAGGTCACTGCTCAGATTCCAATCCTGTGACCAGCTTGGCACACAGAAGACAGCAAAAACTTTTACTGAATAAATGAATGGATGGAGGGCACTCCGCCTCCCTATTCTCTCATGAACTATCTCAGCCACCCTGCAAGCTGGGCATTATTACCCCAAGCAATTTGCGGAACCAGCAGGCAGATCAGCAACCTAAATTCGCACAGCCACAACTGGAGGAGCCACGTCTGCACAGAGCCTCTGCTGAGCTCTGACCCACAGAGAGCCCCCTTCCACCAGGGTGACACAGGGGGAGGCAGCTAACTGCAGCCTACCCTGCCCTGCCCAGGACAGGACTGGAGCTGTGTGCCCAGCTCTTCCTAACATCCCCCGACCCACAGCTCCAGGAAGTGCAGGCGGCAGCCCATGCATCTCCCTGGCAACCCAGGAGCTTTTGTTCCCAAAGAATGGAGCTGATTCATGCCCCCAGGGCGAACAGCAGGAGCTGCCGGCAAGGGAGCAGGGCTTAGACGCACTGCAGCCTGGAGCTACCCAGGCTGGGCTAATGCAGGTGGGGTGGAGGCCCAGCTGGGCTCCCTAGGCAGCCCTTCCCAGTGCCCACCACACCCACTGGCCAGAAGCCACAACAGCAGCTCAGCACAGAGAGGGCATAGGCCCTGAAAGCCTCACCCCCAGCCTGTCCACCTCTTCCCTTTTCCACCACACTCCCATGGGCCCCCAGGGCTCCAAACACACAGGCCACCAGTGTTCACCCAGCTCCACACTCTGGTCTCCATGGCTTTGCAGACTCTGTTCTTCAGCCTGCAGGGCCCCTTCCTTTCTTGGCCCTTGCTGGGAACTGCTTGTCTTTGAATAGAGGGTTCAGATGCTGCCCCTCTGCAACTCTCCATAGGCAGAATGCATCACTGCTCCTGCAGACCCCCAGCCTTGTGCCTGCCTTGTCATACACAACTCCACGCACTCGGAGGCATTCCTTTCTTGCAGTTATGGCTGTCCTTCCTCTCTAGACGGTGAGCTCCCAGAGGCAAGGAACAGGCCCCGTCTCCCCTGAGGGGCCCAGCTCCTGCAAAAGGGGGCACCCTCGGGGGCTCTGAAAGTCCTTACTGATGGTGAGAGCACACAGCATCCACAGTCGACTGTTACTGTCACCCATGCCTGATAAACTTACCCCCATGCCCCTGAGCCAGGCCTGACAGATAACCTACTCTGGACAATGAAATGGAAGCAGTTGTGATATGTATTCATTCCAAACAGGAGTTCAACAGCTGGTTCTTTCCTCTCCATCAATATTACCAAGAGCATTTTGGATAGTGGCAGCTCCTCATCCTGGTTCCTGGAGTGAGGACAATGACCACAGGCTAATAGAGCCGCCCGCCAGCCCATGATGGATACGGAGCCTGAGCAAGGTATGTCACCGAGATTGGGAGGCTGTTACAGTCACAGAGGCTGGCCTGCTTTGGCAATGCGAGGAGTGAGGGAACAAATGCTTCCTGGACCTGCTCAGGACAGCTGAGGTGTCAGGACTCTGCAGGGTGTCAAAACACCCCCACTGGCTTTCTAAGTAGACCTACTTCCCAATGTCTATCAGAGGCCAGGGATGACCACATGACTAAATCAGAAAATAGGGAGAGAAACTGTGGAGCATGAGGTTTGGAAGCAGACAGACTTGGTTTCAAATCCAAGCTAAGACATATCCATGACCTTGGACAAGTCCCTTTGCCTTTGGGAACCTGCTACCTTATCATAAAATGGTACCTATCCTGCTCTCTATCCCACCATACTCCACAACACCCCCACCAGGGTATTCCTAAGATATCAGGAGTATAAACATTGCAAGGAAATGTGCTGCACATTGGGAGCCCTCCAATGCTCACAGCTGTCAGTTCTTCCTTTGATTAACTCCAAGATGCCTGGGGAGGAGGAAGCAGGATAAGCCAGCCTGAGCCCTAAGCCCTGCCATAGGCAGGCTCAGGTACCACGCAGCCAACTTAGGACAGACTGTATCTGAGAGGATACCACCTGTCTCACACACACACATACACACACATACACATACACACACATACACATACACACACACACACACACGGCACAGAGAGGCCCCAGGCTCCTGGTGTGCTGGGCTCACAAAAGTCACCAAGCCAATGTTCTGGGCTATGTCCCCACACAGACACACCCAGCAGGATAATGGCAGCATGCCGAGCGGCCCCATTTACAGCTCCTTCTCATCTGCATCGATACCTTGTTCACAAGAAGTCCTCCTGTGCTCATGCTCAGGCCTCGCCGGGTCCTCTGTCCTTCCTTTCTCCTGCCTGGCATTGCATGGCCCTTCCCTCAGACCCCATCTAGGGTAGCTTTCACTGTCTGTCAGTCTCCATTCTCAAGCAGAAGCATTTTTGAGGCAGGCTGGCAACAATTTCTGGAGAAAGGGACACATCTGTTTGCTTCCTGTCACTCTAAGCCCTCCAAATTGTCAGACTAAGGGCCATAGAGGGTGTGAACCCTACTGAACAAGGGGACCCATAAGAACAAGAAATTGAACCTCTCAGAATATAGTGTATAAACCAGAACTCCCACAGTTCCTGCCTGGGGAAGGTCCAACTCTGGAAGATGTGGGGGTTTAGGACTCATGGGGACATGCCCATCAGAGGGTCACACTGTGCAAAGACACAAACCAAGGACCCTTCTGTATGAAGACAAGGAAACCACATCTGCTGATTACCTCCTAGGTGCTAGGCACCCTGTTGGGTGCTTTACATCTGCACCCCAGGAAAACCTTACAAGATGCCTGTCATTATCCATTTTACTGTACACATAGGCACTAAGGCTCCCTGGGAAAGGGCCAAGGGAGCTCACATGTGGGTCCTCTGCCTCCAGATCTCAAGCTCCTTCTTACAGCTTCCTCACAGAATTAGCCATCCTCTTCCCTTAGGCTGAACAAATTCATCCAGATTTGTAGGTATTCCTGGAACAGCATTTATAATTGCATTAAGTGAAAAAATGCTTTAAATGAATCTAATTCTTCATAGTTTGGAAACATGAAGCACCTGCTTTGTGGTAAAACTACTATAAACCATTCCCCCCCACCCTTCAGATCATGTCTTCTTAAAGGCAGTGGCTATGAACTATTCACAATGCCCATAGGATGCTGATAAAGAGATTAATCAATAGCAGATCAAAGAAACCATCGCTTTCCAATTCATTGCAACACTTGTCTCCTCTCCATCATCTCTTACATCTTCATCCTCTCCACTCCCTCTGTCATTAAATAAACTGAAATTATCAATATTAAAAATAGTAATAGGGGAAGCAGGATGGCTCAGTGGATTAAGCATTCACCTTGCAGCACCAGAATCCAAGGACCAAGTCCCAGCCCCGGCCCATGGGGACCCATATGATGAACTGGAGTATGCTTCCCATGCAGAAGGCCCCAGTTCAGTTCTCACCCTCCAATTCAGCCCTCAGCTTGCAGGGGCATGCCTCTCGTGTGGGAGGTCCCTGGCCAGTTCCCACCCTGCGTAGCCCCCCGCCCACCGGTGTGGAACAAAACCACATCAAAAACTGATGACATACAGTTATGGAACTGCTCTAGGCCCTCCCCCTTCTCTCTGTCTCTGTCTTTCTCTCTCTCTCTCTCTCTGTCAAAAACAATAAAATAAATCTTTAAAATAATAATAATTTGGACTTCTGCTTCTGATCAACATGGAGTAGCAGAAACCAGATTTACCCTCCCTCCTAAAACCAAAAAAAAAAAAAAAATAGAGTAGAATATATGAAACAATAGTTTTTAAGACACCGGACATAAGGCAGCAAAGAACAGTGGTCCCTGAGAGACTGAAATAAAGCAAGGTGAGTCCTCTGACTGCCTTAGCTTACTGTGTTAAGAGAGCTTCCAGGGTGACACAGGGAGTGGAGCACACAGGCAAAGTACAGAATGTGCCCTGAGTTAAAAATTTGAAGCTGAGAGTCCAGGAAGACTAGAGTAGCCTGAGTTCACCAGACAGACACCAGAGAAGAGAGAGATATACACACAGAGAAAAATCTAAAGGGGTTTCAGAAGTTTTCACTTAAGTACTCAGCAAAGTAAATTTTTTCCACGGCCAGGAAAAGAACCACCAAAAACATTTGAGGAAAGATTGCCTGGCATTCACAGTGCCTACTTCATACTAGACTGGACAACCTCATGATTCACAAGATACTGGGTAGATTAGACAAAAAGGTCCTGCTTCAACAGTAATGGGTCCTGCCTAACAAGTGATAAAAGCAAGACTCAAAAGGGTCAAACCGTTTCCATGTAACTTAACTGCATCCCAGAATGAAGCTCAAGAATATTTCTAGAAATAGAGAAATATCCATCACAATGCCTGTAAGCCAATCAAAACTCATGAGGTATGTAAAAAGGCAGGAAAATACTACCCATACAAAGAGAAAATGATTCAATCAAAACCAAACCAGAATTGGCACAGATGTCAGAATTAGCAGATAAGGCTATTAAAGCAGTCATTATTGCTACAAGCCATATGTTGAAAAGTTAAGTAGAAACATGAAAGATATAAAATAAGATTCAAATTAGACTTCTAGCGATAAAAATAAAATGTATGAGATAAAACAGAAAATGACTTGGATTAATTTCAGATTCGATATAGCAGAGAAAAAGATGAGCAAGCTTAAAGACATGGCAAAAGAAAGTATCCAAAATAAATACAGAAAGAGGAGAGCAGGGGATGGAAGGAGAGGGGAGGGGAGAGAAAAAAGAAAATAATATTTATAGAAACAATTCATGAAAGATTTCCAAAGTTTATAAAAACTATAAACCCACATATTCAAGAATCTTAAGAAATCCCAAACACAAGAAACACAAAAAAGTTGTTACATCAAGGCATAAAGAGAAAATTTTTAAAGCAGACAGAGAAATAGAATGTGTGATGTACAATGGAACAAGAAAAAGAATGACAGCAAATTTCAAAAGAGAAGACAATGGAGCAATATCTTTAAGTTACTGAAAGAGAAAAACTATCAACCTAGATTTTTATATCTAGCAAAAATACCTTTCAAAAATGGAAGTGGAGCAAAATAGCAGAACAGGCATCTCTTAGTTTTCATCTTCCTACAAAAACATCCAAAAAAAAAAATTTAAAAAAAAAAAACCCACAAGAAGAAACTGCTAGAACTAACTTTGTCAGAACTCTGCAAAAGGGTCAAAGGTAAAAAATGCTGGCAGCCTGTGTTCCCAATGTAGAATCTTGATCCCTGGGTCCAGAAAGAGCAGAGAAAACCTTATACATAAACTACTGTGCATGTCTGTGATAGACTGTATGAAGGCTACCTGTAAAAAGAGGAATTAGTCAAAACATAGACCAAAAAGCAACAGACATCGATTGAAACACCGCAAGGTGAACACCAACCCAGAGACACCTGAGATAAATGATACACATGAGACAGAATAGTCGGCCTGAGTCCAGGAGTAAAACCTGGGAGAGATTCTTTGGGAAATTAGGATATTCAAAAGCATCCATTTAAGGGGATTTAGAAAGCCATACTATTACAGCAAAAAATGACCCAAAAAGCTCCTAAGCTTTCACCACAGGATGATCGCTAACCAGGACAAGCTTAGATAAGTGTTAAAGTCATTCCTTAGCTCACAGTCAATCTGCAAGCATCTCTGGAAGAGATGCTAGGGATTTTTTATTTTTTGTGTGTGTTTGGTATTTCTTTTATATTGTTGTTATTGTTTCACTTTGTTTTGTTTTTAATTCCTGGCATTCAAGAAAATCTTTACCATCCTATTAGCTGAACACAAGCTAAAGAAACAAAGATGCCAGTGTAAACAAAGTACACAGTGTTTTCAAAGAGTTTGAAAGAATATCACTGAACAATGGACTACTCAGTCTTCAAGAATTTTTAAAATATCAAACTCTGGGAAAGGGGGAGAATATTATTTCCAGAGTTACTACATTGCAATATTGAAATATCACAGTTATTAACTAAAAAAAAAAAATTCACAAGGCCTATCATGAAACAGGAAAGTATGGTCCATTCAAAGAAACAAAATGAATTTATAGAAACCATCTCGGAGAAAGCCTGATCATCAGAATAACTGATAATAACTTTAAAACAACTATCCAGTATACTCAAAGACCTTGAGGAAAACAAACAAAAAACTAGACAAAAATCAGAAAAACCATATATAAACAAAATAAGAAGATCAAAAATACATAGAAATTATTAAAAGGAACCAAATAAAAATTCTAGAGCTGAAAAGTGTAATAAATGAAATAAAAAATTCACTAGAGGCATTCAACAGGACATTTGAGCAGATAGAAGACTTAGTGAACTTGAAGAATCAACAAATGAAATGATCAGAAAGAGGAGAAGCCAGGATGGCTCAGCGGGTTAAGGGCTCACTTTGCAGCCCCGGGAACAAAGGATCAAATCCCAGCCCCAGCCCGTGTGAACCCATATGCTGAACTCAGTGTGTTTCCCATGCAGGAGGCCCCCAGTTTGGTTCTCATGCCCCCGAATCGGCCCCTGGCTTGAGGGGGTGTGCTTCCCATACAGTAGGCCCCAGCCCAGTTCCTGCTCTACATGGCCCCCACCCACCTGTGTGGAACAAAACCATGTTGAATACTGATGAAGTTCAACTACAGAGACTGCTCTGGGCCCTCCCCCTTCTCTCTGTCTCTTGTCTCCCTCTGTCAAAAACAATAAAATCTTTTTTTTTTAAAGAAATTATCAGAAAGAAATAAGAATTTAAAAAAATTATTTTATTGTTTTTGACAGAGAGAGACAGAGAGAAGGGGGAGGGCCCAGAGCAGTCTCCATAGTTGTATGTCATCAGTTTTTGACATGGTTTTGTTTCACACAGGTGGGCAGGGGGCTGCACAGGGAGGGAACTGGGCCAGGGGCCTCCCACATGGGAGGCAAGCCCCCTCGAGCCAGGGGCCGATCCGGGGGGTGAGAACCAAACTGGGGGTCTCCTGCATAGGGAGCACACACCAGTTCATCATATGAATCTGCACAGGCCAGGGCCCGGATTCAATCCTCGGTCCCCTGGGCTGCACAGCAAGTGCTTAACCCACTGAGCCATCCCGGCTTCCCAGAAATAAGAATTTTAAAATGTAAATTTTATATTACGTATATTTTACCACAATAAAAAAATAAAAGCAACATATTACTGTCAATTTAAAAATAATAATAAATAAAATAAAAATAAATAAAAGCAAAATTAAGGCATTCTCAGATAAACCAAAGCTGGAGTCGTTTGTTACCACTAGATCTTCCCTACAAGAAATGTTAAGGGGGGTCCATTAGGTTGAACTGAGAGGAAACTAGACAGTAACTCAAAGCTATGGGAAGGAATACTGATGTCCAGTAAAGGTATTACCTGAGCAAATATCAAAGCTATGGTTACTATATTTTTATTTTGTACATAATTTGAGAGGCAAATAAATTTTTTTAATTCTAATTCTATGTTAATGGGCACAAAATGTATAAAGCTGTGATTTATGAAAACAGTAATATAAAAAGAGGAATGGAGCTGTACAGAAGCATACTTGTACACTATTTAAGTTAGAATCAATTATAATTACACTCCTGTAAATTTAGAAGTTTCAAAGTAATTCTCATGGTAACCACAAAGGAAATGTCTAAGAAATAACACAAAAGGAAATAAAAGGGAAATCAAGTGGTTTACTACCAAAAAAAATAAAATATATACCAAAAAAACACTAATGGAAAAAATGAGGAACAAAAAAAAGAAAGGTATTAGACATACAGAAAACAAATAGCAAAATGGCAGAAGTCAATTCTTATCAAAAATTACTTTAAATATATGAGTTGAACTCTCTGATTAAAGGCAGAGACTAGAAGAATAAATTTTTAAAAACACAATCTAACCATATGCTGTCTATAAAAGACTCCCTTTAAATCCAAAGGCATAAGTAGGTTGAAAATGAAAGGATAGAGATAGCTATTCCCCACACATGGTAACCAAAAGAAAAATGGGGTGACTTATACTAATAACAGGAAAAAGTAGGCTTTATGTTAAAACTGTTACACAGAATATATATATATGTGTGTGTGTGTGTGTGTGTGTGTGTGTGTGTGTGTGTGTGTGTGTGTGTGTGTGTGTAATCTTTATAAAAGGGTCATTTCAATGACCTCAGTTTCTAACTTAAGAATTTGGTTTAAAAAGAAGAGCTGACTTCCAGCTTCCGATTCTGCATGAAAAGAGCTTGGAAGTTGTCACTCTGCCCTAAAGACAAGTAAAAAGCTGAACAGACAGAAAAGTCAACAAGTCTTCTTGGATCCATGAGAGAGGGCAGAACACAGGGCAAACTACTGCCCCAAGATAGGCGAGACAGGCAAACACAGGTAGCTGCAGCTTCCTGGAGCAAGGAACAGTGAGGGAAAGCCACTGGGGGAACCAGTGCTGGGCAGGAAATCGGAACTATAATTGACGAGTTGCTGGAGGCTCAGTGTGGACAACTCTGAGAGTTAAAAACTCCAGGGAAACGCAATCATAGCAGAGGCTCCACAATACTGTAAGATTTACCTCCAGGAGATCAAATAGATTCTCACAGTAAATATCAGAGAAAAATCCCATGGGGTTTCTGGTGGGTGGAAGAGAAAGGAATGATTTTTAAATATACCAGTACACTCTCTTCTTCTTAACAAAGCCTGCCCTCAGAGAAAACTAGGTTCCAAAGCCTAATTCACCTTGGGAAGGGAAAAATACCAAATTCTGGCTAACTCTTCCAATCCTGTCCCAACTAACGGGGTGAGGGAAAAGCTTAGAAACACTTGTGAAGTTCACTATCCAGAGGCACAGGCTCCTTGAAAGACTGAGACCTAACCTATAAAACATTTTTCCTTCCTCAACACCACATTACTGAAAACCTATTCACAGCAGTTCCTTTTGCCAGGTACATCATGTCCAGCTATCAAGAAAAAATTATAAAGCATATCAAAAGCAAAAAACACAATCTGAAGAGACAGAAGAAGTATCAAAACCAGACTTGGCAGAGATACTGGCATTATCAAACCAACAATATTTTTTAATGATCATAGCATTAATGGATAAAGTAGGCCACATACAAGAACAGATAATCAATGTAAACAGATATGGTAATACTAAAAAAAAAAAATAGAAACTTTAAAACACTGTAACAGAAATAAACAATTCATTTGATGGTCTTAATAGTAAATCAGGAATGGCTAAGGAAAGAATCTCTGAGCTAGAGGATATATCGATAGTATCCTTGAAAACCAAAAGGCAAAGTGAACAAAGACTGAACAAAAAGAAAAAAAAAAAACATAATATCCAAAGGCTGTGAGACTACTACAAAATGCAAAATATACATGTAATGGGAATACCAGAAGAAGAAAGAAAGAAACAGAAGAAATATTTGAAAGAGGAATAACTGAGAATTTCCCCCATATTAATGTCAGACACCAAACTACAGAGCCAGAAAGCTCAGACAACATCAAGCAGGAAAAATGCAAAAAACAAATGAAACAAACAAACACCTAAGCCTATGCATATCATTTTCAAACTTCACAAAATCAGAGATAGAGAAAAAATTCTAAAAGAAGCCACATGGAGAAAAACAAAACAAAACAAACAAAAAAAAAAACGCCTTACCAATAGAGGTACAAAGATAGGAATAACATCTGACTTCTCAGTAGCCATGTAAGCCAAAGAGAGTAGAGTAAAATTAAAACTTTTCTTTTTCTTATTGTTAATTCATCTAACATAGAACAATTTGTTCAAAATAATAATAGCAACAACATATTTAATTTTGTAGGTTATATATCCTATGTAAGTGTATACTTATGTATGCTTATGCATAAGTGAAACGAAATGACAGTAATAATACAGGATGGGAGAAAAAAATGGTATTATTTTGTTATCAGGTATTAACACTATCTATTAAGTGGTATGGTATTATTTGAAAGTAGACTTTGATTAGTTGTAAATGTATATTGAAGACACTAGAACAACCACTAAAAAAAGGTTTTTTCTTAAAAAAAAAGAAGTACAACCAGTACGCTAGCAAAAGAAAGACAATTGCATCCTATGAAATGTTTAATTAAAACTACAAAAGGCAGAAAAAGAGTAGAAGACAAAAATAGGAACAAAAAACAAGGGAAACATAGAAAACAGTAACAAACATGGTATATATTAACCCAACTGTATCAATAATCACTTGACTGTTAATGGTATAAAGGCACGAATTAAAAGACTGACATTCTCACAGTGGATCAAAAAACATGATGCAACTATGTTACCTTGAAGAAATCCAGTTTAAATAAAAATAGAGAGAGATTTGTATTGTTTTTGACAGAGAGAGAGAGAGACAGCAAGAGACATAGAGAGAAGGGGGAGAGGCCAGAGCATTTTCCATAGTTGTATGTCATTACTTTTCGGCATAGTTGCATCCCACACAGGTGGGCATGGGGCCTTACAGGATAGGAACTGGCCAGGGGCCTCTCATTTGGGAGGCGTGCCCCCTCAGGCTAGGGGACTCCCACAAAGAAAGTACATCCCAGGCAGGTGCCAAACTGGGGGCCTCCCACTTGGGAAGCACACCACAGTTCAGCATATGGGTCCACATGAGCCAGGGCCAGAACTCAATCCTTGGACCCAGGGGCTGCAAGGTGAGTGCTCTATCTGCTGAGCCATCCCAGTATCCCCTATAAAGATTAATTTTAATGAAATTAAACTAGAAGTCAATAACTGATAGAGAAAAATAAACCATGCTAATACTAATCAAAAGAAACTAAGAGTAACTAAAAAAACTTCAGACAGAGCAGACATGAAATTAAGAATTATCAGAGACTTTAAAAAAGGCATTGCATAATGATAAAGAGATCAATTCTCCAAAAAACAGTAATTTTTAATGTGTATGCACCCAACAACAGAGCATCAAACTATGTGAGGTTAAAAATAAAAACTGATAGAACTGCAAGGAAAAATAGGTAAGTCCCCAATCAGAGTTGAAGACGTCAACACCTCTCATTCAAAATGAACAGATCCAGCAGGCAGAAAATCAGTAAGGATGTGGTTGAACTCAACAACACCATCAATCAACTTGATATAATTGAATCTATAGACTACTTCATCCAACAACAGCAAAACATGCATTTTTCTCAAGATCATATAAAATGTTCATCAAGATAGACCACATTCTGGCCATATAACACACCTTAATACATTTAAAAAAATAAAAGTCATACAATGTCTGCTTTGAGACCACAGTGAAATTAAACTAGAAATCAATAAAAGAATTATAGCTGGAAAATCCCAAAATATTTGGAGATTAAACAACACACTTCTAAATTATACATGAGTCAAAGAATAAATCTCAAGAGAAATTTTAAAATATTTTGAACTAAATGAAAATAAAAGCACACATTATCAAAATCTGTGGAATGCAGAGAAAACAGTGCATAGAGAAAATTTATAGCATTCAATGCATATATTAGAAAAGAGAAAGGTCTAAAATCAATAATCTACATTTCCACCTTAGGAAAGTAGAAGAAGAGCAAATTAAATCCAAAATAAGCCAAAGAAATAATTCATAAGAACTAGAGCAGGAATCAATGCAATGGAAAGCAGGAAATCAATAGAGAAAAATCAAGAAAACCAAAACTGGTTCTTAGAAAAGATCAATAAAATTGATAAATCTCTAGTCAGGCTAACCAAGGGAAAAAGAGAGAAGACACAAATTACTAATATCAGAAATGAAAGAGGGTAGGGGAAGCCGGGATGGCTCAGTGGGTTAAGCGCTCGCTTTGCAGCCCCGAGGACCAAGGATTGAATCCCGGCCCCAGCCCGTGCCAACCCATATGCTGAACTGGGGAGTGCCCCCA
>PVKE010003725.1:25416-70002 GCA_004027555.1 Craseonycteris thonglongyai
CTCTCTCTCTCTCTCAGCACACTGCTCTCTCTCTCTCTCTCTCTCTCTCTGTCAAAAACAATAAAAATAAATCTGAAAAAAAAAAACAAAGAAATGAAAGAGGGGACACCACTATAGATTCCATAGAAATTAAAAGGATAATAAAGGAATACTATTAACTACTCTATGCCTACAAATTGGATAACTTTGGTGAAATGGACAAGTCCTTGAAAAACACAATTTGCCAAAACTCACAAGGAGAAGAAACAGATGATTTGAAAAGGCCCTTATCAGTTTTTTAAATTGAATCCAAAATAGAAAGCACCAGGATCAAATGGAGTCACTGGTGAGCCCTACTGAACATTTAAGGGAAAAAAACTACCAATTCTCTACTATCTCTTTTAGAAGATGGAAACAGAGGGGACACTCCTACCTCATTCTGAGGCCAGCATTACCCTAGGCCTAAACCAAATAAAGCATTACCAAAACCAGATAAAGACCTTACAAGAAAAGAAAACTACAGAGCAATATCTGTCATGAACATAGACACAAAACTCCACAAGAAAAAAATTAGCACATTGAATCCAAAAACCTATAAAAAGAATTATACACCACAATCAAGTAAGATTTATCCCATATATGTAAGACTGGTTCAACATCTGAAAATCAATTAATGTAATCCATCACATCAACAAGCTAAAGAAAAGGCACATGATCATATCAACAGATGTAGAAAAGGCATTTGACAAAATACAATACCTATTCATGATAAAAACTCTCAGTAAACTTAGAGGGGGCCTTTCTCAACTTGAACAAGACTATCTCCAAAAAAAACTACAGCTAACATTGTCCATAATGATTAAAAACTTGAAGCTTTCCCCACTAAGAGCAAGCACAAGTCAAGGATGTTTCCTCTCACCACTCCTTTTCAGTATCAAACTAGAAGTTCTTGCTAATGAGATAAGGCAAGGAAAGGAAATGAAAATATACAGATTGGGGAAAAAAGGTATAAAACTTTGTTTACAGATGATATAATCATCCATGTAGAAAATCCGAAAGAAATAACAAAAAACTCCTGGACCTAACAAACAATCATAGTAAGGTGGCAGGATATAAGGTGAATAATATATGGAAGTCAACTGCTTTCCTACATACCAAAAACAAACAAATAGAATTTGCAATTAAAAGCATAATGCATTTACATTAGCAGCCAAAACATAAAATACTTAGGTATAAATCTAAAATAAATATGGGTGAGATCTACATAAAGAAAAGTAGAAAACTCTAATGAATGAAATTAAAAAAGAACTAAATATATAGGGAGAAAGTCCATGTTCCTATCCCTTCCATGAATAGGAAGACTTAGTATTGCCCAATTGTTTTTTCCTTTTCAAATTGCTCTGTAGATTCAATGCAATCCCAATCAAAATCCCAGCAAGTTATTTTATGGATGGATAAAAAACTGATTATAAGTTTATATGTAGAGGCACAATACCCAGAATAGCCAACGCAATATTGAAGAAAAAGATCAAAGTTGAAGGACTGACACTACTCAACTTCAAGACTTACTATAAAGCTACAACAATCAAGACAAGATGGTATTAGCACAATAATAGACAAATAGATCAATGGAACAGAATACAGGGCTCAAAAGATAGCTCCATATAAACATAGTAAACAAAGCAGCAGAAGGCAATGCAATGGAGCAAAAATAGTCTCTTCAACAAATGGTGCTGGAACAACTAGACAGCCACAGGCACAAGAAAAAAAAAATCTAAATAAAAACCTTACATGCTTCAAAGAAATTAACTAAAACCGGATTCTAAGTATAAATGTAAAACACAAAACTATAAAACTCCTAGAAAAAAATAGGAGAAAACCTATATTACCTTGTGTGTGGTGTAGCCTTTTTAGATACAACACTGAAGACACGATCCATGAAATAAATAATTGATAAGCTAGATTTCATTAAAATTAAAACTTTCTGTTTTTCAAAATAAAAATATCAAGAAAATTAGAAGACGAGCTACAGACCAGGAGAGAATATTTGCAAAATACACATCTGATAAAAAACTGTTATCCGGGAAGCCGGGATGGCTCAGTGGGTTAAGCGTTCACTTTGCAGCCGGGGACCGAGGATCGAATCCCAGCCCCGGCCCATGCGGACCCATATGCTGAACTGGGGAGCTCCCCTAGTTCAGTTCTCACCGGAGCAAAACCCCGGCCCAGTTCCTGCCCTGTGCAGCCCCACTCCCACCTGTGGAATGAAACTATGTGGAAAAACCAATGATGTGCAACTATGGAGACTATTCTGGGCCCTCCCCCTTCTCTCTGTCTCTGTCTCTGTATCTCTCTCTCTCTGTCAAAAACAATAAAAATAAATCTTTAAAAAAAAAACTGTTATCCAAATATACAAAGAATTATTAAAAGTCAACAATAACAAAACAAACAACTCAATTAAAAAATAGGTCAAAGACCTTAATTCTTTAAAGAATATATACAGGGAAAGCTGGGATGGCTCAGCAGGTTAAGTGCTCGCTTTGTAGCCCCAGGGTCTGCGGACCCATATGCTAACCTGGGGGGGGGCTTCCCATCTAGGGTCTGAGAGGCCCCCAGTTCAGTTCTTGCTGGGGGCGAGCTTCCCATGTGGGAGGCCCTCGGTTCAGACCCCACCCCGCTTGAAGGTATGTGCCTACCATGTGGGAGGCCCCTGGCCCAATTCCTGCCCTGTATGGCTCCCGCCTACCTGTGTGGAATGAAACCATGTTGAAAACTGATAAGGTACATACAACTATGGAGACTGCTCTGCTCTAGCCCTTCTCTCTGTCTTTCTGTCTCTGTCACTGTCAAAAACAATAAAATAAATCTTCTAAAAAGAAAATAATATTGACAGATAGAAAATAAGCATATGAAAAGAAAACCCAGATCATATTATCATCAGGTAAATGCAAATTAAGACAACAATAAGTTACTACTACATATCTATCAAAATGGCCAAAATCTGAAACACTAACACCAAATGCTGACAAGGACGTGGAGCAACAGGAACTCCCATATGATGCTGGTGGGAACACAAAATGGAACAGCCACTCTGGAAGGCAGTTTGGTAGTTTCTTCCAAAATTAAATATACTCTTATCGTACAATCCAGCAATACTCCTTAGTACGTAACCAAAGGAGTTGAAAACTATGTCTGACCACACAAAACCGCACACAAGGATGTTTATAGCAGCTTTATTCATAATTACCAAGTCTTAAAAGAAACGAAGATGTCCTTCAGTGGGTAATGAATAAATTATGGCACACCACAATTAAGTAATCAATGTAGATAAAACAGACCAATTCCTTGAAAGACACATAACACCAAAGTTCACTCAAGAAGAAACAGATATCCTGAACAGCCCTAACCTCTACTAAAGAAATGAAATTTTAATTGAAAATCTTCCAACAAGAAAACTCCAGGCCAAGCTTGCCTAACCTGCAGCCCACGGGCCTCATGCAGCCCAGACGACTTTGAATACGGCCCAACACAAATTTGTAAACTTTCTTAAAACATTATAAAACTTTTTTGTGATTTTTTTTTTTTAGCTCATCAGCTATCATTAGTGTATCTTATGTGGGGCCCAAAACAATTCTTCTTCCAATATGGCCCAGGGAAGCCAAAAGGTTGAACACCCTTGCTCTAGGCCAAGGTGGCCACACTAGTGAATTCTCCTCATATCAATCATTTAAGAAATAAGTCATATCAACTCTACATAGACTCTTCCAGAAAACTGTAAAGGAGTAAAGACTTCCCAATTCATTCTACTAAGCTAAAATAACCCTGATAACAAATTACCCTGACAACCCCAGAGGCATTAAAAGAAAAAAGAATGAAGTATATGTCAATATTCCTCATGAATATAGGTTTTAAAAACGTTAACAAATCACATCCAACAATACATAAAAATAGTAATTCATCATGACTAGGTAGGATTTAACCCCAGAAATCCAAGGTTAGTGTAACATTTGAAAATCAAGCCTCCCCTGTCTATGAAACCATACCTAGACTCTAGCATAGCTTTCCAGGCCATATCCTAGCCCCTTACCTACCTTTCCAATGTTATTTCCTGTGACCTTTGTTGACCCTTTCCACAAGCTAAACTGACACTGTTCCCTTACATCCCCCAGGATGTCCCTTGTCAATGCATAAAATTTCTATGTATTTTCTCTCACCTCCACTCCCCACTCCCTCCATTTATGTCTTCCTCCCCTCAATTACTCTTCCTTCTGTTTACATCCAAGTCTACCCCAACCCTAAAAGTTCAGCTAAAAATGCCTTTCTTTAAGAAGCCTTCCTTGACTCTACCAGTCAAGTAGATCACCCTTTCTCTAAGCTCCAGACACTATCTCTCAACTGAGGACAGGAGGATGTTTACCTTTGGGATTTGTTTCTTGTCTGATCCCTGTCCTCAGAAGTCAACAGACAGGGAAGAAATAAATCAGCTCATCTGGCTCATCTGCATCTGAATCATCTCTACACTGCCTAAAGCACTCTAATAGGGCCTGGTACCAACAGAAAAAGAAAAAAAAAGAAAAGAAATCATTGGTAAGGGTTAGAAGGAAAGAAGGGGAGGAAATAGCTTCTTCTGGAAGGAGGAAGAAAATGAAACACTTGGACAAGGAAAGGCGGAAAATGGAGAGGGGAAGAGGGCCTGACATTTATCCTGTGCCTGGCACTGAAATGCTGGGATTGTGGGAGAAGTTGAAGTGCACAGAGGTGCTGCACACATCATAGCCAGAGGATGCTAAGGGGTTATGAGGTGCAGCAAGGTGGACCAGCCCTTCAGGGAGAATTTCTAGCTGGGGATATACAGGACTGAAGGGAAATTGTGGCATGCTTGCTTCCACATCTAAAGTCCTCTCCTCCTGCCCACCAGCCAAGTGCTTGGGCCTAACACAGGCCTGTTCAGAGTTCATCTGAAAACTGAGCAAGAAGAATTATGGCCAAAAGTGACTCTGTTCTTCATGAGATTTTCCAGGCTCCGTAAAGCCAGGTCCAGTAAGCAGTCAGAGGGAGGAAACAGGAACCCTGGGCTTCCAGGTGGCCACACACCTACCCACCTGACACCTGGGACCAGGGGTCCTAAGCCTTCACTGGGGATCCAAATCACTGATTTGGTTGGTTGGTTGGTTGGTTGGTTGGTTGGTTGGTTGGTTGGTTGGTTGGTTGGTTGGTTGGTTGGTTAATTGGTTGGTTGGTTGGTTTTTAAATATAGATGCCTATGCATCTATATTTAAATATAGCTGCCTATTTCCCACTCCTGTAATGAAATTTCAATTGATCAGAGGTTGGGTCCACTCAAGAGCACATTTTAAAAGCTCCCCAGATGATTCTGCTGGGCAACCTCATTAAGAACCTGAATCTGGGAAGGGCTCCTCACCACCAGCCCACAGGTGCTTACACCCGCCAGTAATCACAAGACCTGACTCAATGCACTCCTCCCTGCACCCCTCAGTGGAAGGCAGGCTGGCCCGGTCGTCTGGTATTGATATAAGACACTAGTCACCTGGGTTCCCATCCCAACCCTACAGAGTGGGACCCTGGAAAGTGACTCCACCACTTAAGAGTCTTGGTTTGCTTACCAGGAAATTGAGAAGGCAATCTTCAACTGGCATAGCTGCCGGGGAATAAAATGAGGAGGGTTTCAAGAACCCCACAGAGACCCTAGTGCACAGCACATGTTCAAGCAGAGCCCTGGAGTTCCCATCCAGCCTCTAAAGCTAGGGGCAGGAGGTCTGGGTGTCCCCCGCACCTTGGGTGACTTCGGCAAGTCAATGGACCAGCCTGGGTTTCAGCTGCGTCGTCTGTAAACTGAAGCTGAGCCTTTCTTTTTGTTGTTATTATTATGTCATTAGAGACTATCTTTTCTTCACCCCATCAGGGAAATCAGAACAGAGGACCCTCAGAGCACAGCCCTTCCCTGAGATCAAGGTGCTGGCTGGGCCAACCTCTCAGGGCAGCCGGGGCCTATGTCAGAGAGCAGATGGAAGAGTGACTCCATCAGCAAGCTCATGGCGCCCCGTCAGTGGAGGGAGGAAAGAGGCTGTAGCTGGGGGAGGTTTGTACATAATTAAGGAGTCACCATGAGCAGCAACAAGATCATTTAGGAATGGGGGGGAGGGGCAACAAGACCCAGGGTGGGCACAGAGGGCTCTTCCCAGGGAGGTGCAGTGGGTGCTGACCTCCCATCCCCAGACACACCCCAATCTCCCTAATCGTCCTCCTCTCCGCAGTCTCCAAGCCCTCCCTGAGTCTTCCCTCCCAGGACCTCTGAGCTCCCCCAATGCCATGACCCCAGATCAGCATCGTCTCTCACCCCACATTCACACCAACCCTGCCTCCAGCCCACCTTCTATCCTGAGCCAAAAGGATCCTTCCAAAAAATCAAGCCTTTTTATGTCACTCATTTGCCTAAAACCATTGAACAGCAATCCATTTGGCTATGGTGGCATGAAGGGCCCTTCATGGTCAGGGTCAGGCCCCTGCCTATCAGTCTACCCTCACCTCCTTCCATCCCCACACCATATTCAACTTCCTCTAAGACACCAGCACCCCCACCTCAGGCATCTCTGTGCCCATCCCTGCTGCCCACTTGGCCTGGAATGCTTTCCCCCAACTCCTTCGTGCCTGGCCAACTCCTCCAGCTCATCCTCCAAGGCTTTGCTTTGGCACCATCTCCTCCAGGAAGCCTTCTCTGAATACTTCACGGGTTAGGCTAGGAGACCTCTGGGCCAGCCCAGCCCCGTGCCATCATTCCAGTGGTACTGCTTACAAAGGTGGAGCAGAGGGGCAATGGGAGGACTCAGACCCCCTCAAGGCCAGACCCCAGGGCTTTCACTCCATTCCACTCACCACAGGCAGCAGGTACAACCAGGGTCAAGCCCACTGCCTGGCTGTGCACACAGTTTGGAACAAACTGTGGCTGTGTAGCTAGCCTGCATGACATGCACATGCACTCACATACAAGCACACCTGCCCTAGCACATATGTGCACACACACACACACAGCCCTCCCCTAGCCTCAATCACTGCCACATCTCCCATTAGAGACCCGGTCAGCAGCTTAGCCAACTGGGAATCAGGCTCCTGCTTCACAGAGGCACACAGAAATTGGGTGGCTCCGTCTCCAAACCAAGGGAACTACAAGTGTTGCCCTATGAACAAACCCAGAGCACTAGCTCATATGAAAGGACCCCCTTCACTGCTGCTGAGATGGGCCACACCCCACTGCTGGGATGAATCCGCTCCCAGGGGATGGGGGGGCAGGGGGGTGTGTGTGTGAAGAAGGCCACCAAGCACCATCACATACCCAGGTCACTTGAAACAGGCCTGAAGGAACAAATGTGGGCCCTCCAGGCCATGCCACAGCATGGTCCAATGGGCCACAAGTGTGGCGGCTAGAGCAGGCGGAAGAGCCAAGTGAGCCACTCCCCAGATGAAGCAGATGCCATGGAGGAGGCTGACTACCCTCTGCCATCAGGCGCCAACATCCTGGTCAGGGTCTGAGAAAAGGGCGGAGTTGTAGCAGAGAGAGGGAGGTGAGCCA
Source organism: Craseonycteris thonglongyai (assembly GCA_004027555.1). Classification (NCBI taxonomy): domain Eukaryota; kingdom Metazoa; phylum Chordata; class Mammalia; order Chiroptera; family Craseonycteridae; genus Craseonycteris; species Craseonycteris thonglongyai. The sequence continues at coordinate 32,984 of PVKE010003725.1, forward strand.
GTTTTGTGGGGCAGGGCGCACACTGCCACATGGGGGAAGAACAGTGGGCCTGTGGTCACTGAGGTCTGGCTCTGCCCAGACTCCCAAGGCAGCCTGGTGTCACACCCAGGCCTCGGTGTCATGACCTACACAACAGGGACAATAGCAGTGTGGTCGCTGGAGGGTGCAATGAGGCTGTGTTGTTCCTGAACCCAGCCCCACCTGTCGCTCATCAGCTTCATACTCCACATGTCCACAGCTCTCCCTCTGTGGTGAGACGAGGAGAGGAGTGGGCCCTCCTGGTGATCAAGGACCTTTGCCTCTGCCCCTTCCAGGCTGGGTGAGGGTCCAGGGTGTTCCTGCAAACACCACACCCCAGCACCAGCCAGGTGAGACCCAGCAGCTTGGAGAGGCCCTGTGTCCCCCAAGCCAGAGCACCAGGGCCATCAGGATGACATGTGGGCCAGATACCATCTCCCACCTGATCTCAAGCTGCCAGTGGGGGAGCTCCTGGGTGGCACCTTCAGGAGCACCCTGTACATGCTGCTCACAGAGAAGTCCTGTGGTGACATGCTCGCCTAAACCAAATGTGACATTCCTAATGACCCACAAAGAGGATGCAGCCGGGAAGACCTCAGACACAGAAACAAAAGGAGCAGCTCCTAATAAACATGCTGTTGAAATGACCAGGGTCCCTGCAGAACGGGTCAATAAAACGGGAAACTGGGCCACACGTTCTGCAGGTCAGGCCTGGGGGCAGGGCAGGGCAGAGGGCAGTGGGGTAGGCATGCTTGTAGGCCCTCAGAGACCCAGCACTGTACCCCAGCATGTGGCCTTCAGGAAAAATAATCTTAAGCCAGCTAATACACGCACAGTGCTCACTGCATGTATATGAGGGATGTCTGGAAAAAAACCAGCCATTGTCAATATAATGAGAACAGTTACGTGGCTGGATATTTTCCAGACAGCCCTCATACATGTGGGTATAGATGTGGTATAGGTGAGATATATACATCAATAAATGTATAAATGTAAATATAGATCTACATTAGATATAGATGCAAATGTAGATAGAGGTAGAAGTAGAGGTGTAAACGCATATATTAAGGCTCAGTCGTAATCCTCACTACAACCCAATAAGAGGACATAGATTCGATCTCCTCCTTTCACAGGGAGGAAATAAGGATGGTGATGAGCCTGGGCCACCACCCAGCAGTGAGCTTAGGAGCCTGGCCCTTATCAAGGATCCAGGGCAGATGTCTTGGGGAGCTGGCTGTGCACCCCATCTCTGAATGGTCAAGGGATAGAGTTGCTTGACTCCATCTAGTCGCCATGGCTCTGTCATCAGGGAAAAGATTCCCAGCCCAGATAGCTTCCATCCCACCATGGGCTCCACAGGCCGCAGCTTCCTCCCACGCGTGAGGCCACGGGAAGCTGGGCAGGAATTTGCAGGGAATGCCCTCCATACTGGGCAGGGAGGGACTGCTTCTCAGCAGCTCAGCACAGGGTGCAGATCCTGGAACCAGATCAGAGAGAAACAGGATGTAATCCCAGCTCTGCCAAGCACCAGCTGGTGCCTGGAACAGAGATACTGACTTCTAGCCTGGCTCCCTTGTCTGTGAAGTGGGGGTGACAGCAGTGCCTATGCCATGTGGTGGAATCTACAGAGCTCTCTCCTCAGGGCCTGGCACCCACAAGTGTGCCACCAGTGTGCCTACTCTTCCTCATTATTTGGAAGCAAGCAGTGCCCTTGTGGAGAACCAGAAGGGGAGAAATTAGGACCCTGGAGACCCTGCCCTAGCAGAAAGCCTCCAAGGATTGGCCCAGCACCGCCTAAGCATCCTCAAGGTCCCAGGTCCCAGATGGTGCCACAAGTGTTTGCTGAGTCACCCAGGCTCCTGTCAGCCATGTTCCCTGCCTTGAGGAAAGCCCCAGGCTGGTGGGGGAGGTGGACACATGACACACGGCCCCTTCTGGTGCAGCAGGGGCTTAGGGAGCAGAACAGGGTGACCCCTCTGCCTGGGCACCCGAAGGCTCCACAGAGCAGGACCCTCAAGGATGAGAAGGTGAGATCCAAAGGATGTGTGAACCAGGCCTGAAGGCTTAGAAGTAGCTGGTATGCCTGAGGCACAGGAGGCTCAAGGCAGAAGGGTGGTGAGGAGACAAGGCCGGACAGAAGTGAACATGCCATACAAGAAGCTCTCATTGTAAAGGCTCCCCAAATTCTCCAAGGTATTCCTGAGGGGCTTCGGTGGGTCATTCACTAATTCACCCCAAATGATGACTGAGTGCCCAATTCAATGCAAGATACAATCAAGGGAAAATCCAGAGCACTGCACCCGACCCTGAGAAATGAACTGCTCAATTAAAGGTAACTGCTGCTATTGTTTTATCAAGTGCTTTTTGCAACAGAGAAAACAATGCAAATGACCACACGGTACTTGGGCCAGGTCTGTGGTTCAAATGGGCTGTGGGGGCTGGGCCAGCACCAGACAGTGGTGTGACACTCCCAACAAGACCTGCGGCACATCAGGTCCTCACTTCCTGGTCCCGACCATGACCAGCTAGGCCAACAGAGGGGCCTCAGGACAGAGACGGCTGTCCCCCTCCACAGAGCCTCCCCTGGCAGGGTGAGCACTCATCCTGGTTTGCCCAGCACTGCCCAGCTGCACTTGTTTGGCATAATTATTGATGGTACCACCTTTCACTCGGAGAAGTGTCCCAGATTGGACTACATCTCATGGGAGCAACCTTCATGCTGAGCCGTGTGTCTTTAACTCAGAACACCTGGTACCCTGGGATTTTCTGAGGTTAACTGGCCACCCACATTAGACGGTGGCTTCGATCCAGGTCAGTAGAGGATGTGGGCCCCATGAAAGCCCTCCTCAGTCAGCTCTCAGCTGGGCCATGCCCAGAACTTCCCGAGTCACGGCCTCACAGTGTGGTGCTCTAAGGCTGCTCAGTCCCTGCCATGTTGTGTCCACCATCTTCTGAGCGGTACCACGGCCCCTGGGGAAAAGGTCCCCCATGCTGTGCTCATGGCAGCCAGAAGATGCTCTGCTGGACGGCAGGCTGTGCACAACGGGCCCAAGTCTGTGCACATGAAGGGAGGACAGGACTTCACTCCTGACCACAGGGCTGCACTCTCCACAGGTCGGCATCTCCACGCTGATTCACCTGCCTGCTGAGCCCAAGCTGTGCTCAGCAGAAAACACCAGACGACCCAGTGTCTCCTGAGCAATCACCCCCCGGCTGGAAGGACCGGGCATGGCCTGCCAAGAACTGCTCAAGGACATGAGGGCCCACGGTCTCCAGTTAGGACTTGATGAGGATAATAACGGTGCCTTTCGTTTGCAGAGGGTGTGCATTTACACGTTGAGGAAGGAGGTTCCCTCTAGCAATGGTCAGCTCGGAGGTTTTTAGGGTGCACCATTATTCTAGAACATGATCACCATTTACTTTAGAAACTTGCTCTTGAATTACCGCAGAAACTGGAAAGAAGTGGAGGCTTACAAGGACCCAGAAATCCTGCTGAACACCCACCTTGGTCTGTTAGGGTCTTTCTCTAAGCATTGCTGATGGCCGCACTAGCCTCATGAGTGGCAGGTAATGCCAACACTGAAACACACCAGACAAGCTCCAGGACGAAGGCTGCAGGGCAGCATCAGCCCACCTCCCTGGTCAGCGGCAGGAGCTGGCTCTACACACATGGTGTTCACTTATGTCTGCCCCACCTTAAACATGAATGAAAATCCCACAGTTCTCCCCAAGCCCCAAGAACCCACCTGCACTGGAACGACAAGCTTGACAGGCAAGCTCATAAGTCCATGTCCCTCAAGGTCAGCAGACAGACCAGTGGAGTCCACCATGCTGACTGGGAGAATCTGCAAAGCCCAAAGCATCCTCAGCCCTCATGCTCCTCACAAAGACCCATCAGCCCCCAGTGCTCAAAGCACGCACCTGCACGCGGAAGAGAGGAAGGTGTCAGGAGACCATTGCCGGCATCAGTTTCACTCCCATGCAAATCCCTGATAAACAGAACATCAATAAGCTAAACAGTCTATAATTTACCATCCCCTTCAGGCCATTTTGTTGCTTAGCGATTTCACAGAGGCCAAAATCAAGCTCTCTTACCTCAGCCTCTTCCACCCCTGCTTCCTCAGACCCAGGATGCTGTCCTCGGAGGCCCCAGCCCACCCAAACCAGCCCACTCTCCTAACTGCTGCTGGCTGAATCTTTCTAAAGCACAGCTCTGGTCCCCTCCATTCTCTGCTTACCAAGCGCGGATGGCTCTTACAGGGCCATCCCCCAACCAGCCTCCCAGCCCCAATTTTTGTTTGCAGACACACCTGCCTCTAGCCCTAGAGCAGGGGTGGCAAATCTTTTGGCGATTGAGTGCCAAAGTTTATGGAATAAGTGTATATTCACTCAACTCGCATGCCAACCCATCAAGTGAGATAGAGGTATCGATTATTTTTATGTCTATAAGAGCATAAACAATAATTTTTTTAATGGTATTCACAGCTCTGCGTGCAGAAATAATTGCTCCGCGTGCCACTTTGGGCACGCATGCCATAGGTTCGCCACCCCCGGTCTAGAGCATGACTGCTGGTGGGCCCACCCCACTCCTGTACTCCAGTGATGCCCCCCCAACCAGAGTGCCTATCCCACCACACCTGATTGGTTCAAGGATGGGCTGGTGACCCAAGCCTGGGCAGCACAATGTCCCTATGGCCTTTGAAGGTGCTTTCAAAACAGAAACCCACAACTGTGCTGAGACCAGGGACAGCAGAAACCAGATAAGCTGGAGCACCCAGTGGTCATCTTTGTCATGGGAGTGAGGGCATTCCCGAGAGTGAAACCAAGTAAGAGGAGAAGAGAGGCAAGATGCACAGAGGAAGCACAAAGAGAAAGTAAGAGCAAGAGGCTGGAGGATAAAACTTCACCGCTAGATCTGGCAGTCTCTGAAGTGGGACATGTCCTTGGACCACCCTGCCTTTAAGTTTACACAAATTCTTTTTTGTTGTTTTTTTTTTGCTTATACCACTTTAACTTGGATTTCTATCACTTACAACTAAAACAGCCCTGATCAGTGCAGCCTCCCATGCCTCCAGAAAGAAGTGAATCATAAACAGTAATTGTCCTAGAACTCGGTACCTGATACAACAAAGGGAAACTCAAAGCACTCTTGGGAGCACTGAGAGGGCATACTGAGGTGCTCCCTGGGGCAAGAGGCAGCCAAGCCATCCTATAAGGGACATTCCAGGGAACTGTAAAGCTAAAGCATGAAAACCACAGGAAGTAGTAAAAAGGGGTGAGGACAGGGGCAATTGTAGGGTAAGGTGACCAGATTTTAACATTGGTAAAGCAGGACACCATTGATCGGTGGGGAGGGGGTTCTTGATTAAAAATTTGGTCTATCTCCCGCCGTTCCCTAGCTTGTCGTGCATTCTTTCCAAAAATCAGTACTTTTTTAAAATGCCGCGGGACACGGGACAAATTGTTAAAATTGGGACTGTCCCGCCAAAAGCGGGACGTCTGGTCACCTTATTGTAGGGAGCACTTCTCCTTGATTCCCTAACAGTTAAGAGAGCTTGCCATCGGGCCACACTGCGTCCCTGAGGCCCAGCCAGGCCAGAGAGCAGCCCTGGAGAGGAAGCACCCAGGGATGGCAGTGACATCCTGACCCCCAGTTCCCAGTCCCAGCCAAGCACAGCAAAGGAGCAGCCCTGAGAAACTCACGGGACCAGGACAGCTCATAAGGATCATGGGAATCCCGGCCTCACTGCTCCCCGCGGCTCAGAGCCCTCCAGGAGTATGGCCACCCTGGGCCAACTGCACAAAGCCCAGCGATACGTGAAGCCCACAAGTCTCAAGAGCAACAGCCCATGAGGCAAGTCAGAGTAGAGGCAGCTCAGAACCCCCAGGCCCCACGGCATCTGTGTGCTCTGCCAGCTCAAGGCTTGGCCCAGAGACACTTCAGAAGCTGGAGAAAGGGAAGCGGAGGGGGCCAAGGAGAAAGGGAAGGAGGCAGGGAAGGGGTGGGCTGAGTCAGGACCATGCCCCTGCAGGCAGTCCCTGCTCACCGGGCAGCCTTCTCAGCACTGGCCCTGCCTCAGCCCAGGGACACAGGACAAGATCCCCACTCAGCTCAGGCCTGGGCATAGGCCATCATCCTCCAGGAAGCCCTCCTGGCTGAGGGGCTGACACGCCCCACCCCCACGTTCATCTCAGCTAGCACAAGGATCAGCGCAGGGTTGACCTTCTGTTTCCAGGCCCATCACCCCACTGGGAGTTCTAGGGAAGGAAGACCCCATCCAGCTCATTCCCCAATCTGGAGCAAAGCACAGTTCAATAAATGCTAGCACCGCACCCCAAGCCCACAACACACACCAAGGGCCTGTGGGCAAGGGTGGGTGGCAGCAATCCAACACACAGCCCTTGATGGAGGGTTAGTATCCTCACTGGACAGAGAAAACCGAAGGCTGTGACTGAGCCAGGGCCCTACAACTAGAACTCAAGCCTAGGCTGGAGCCTCCTCCTCTCCTTCACTGTCACCGTCACCTGGAGTCTGGGGCTGCCCCCCTCCCCGGGAGGCTGGGGCAGACAGGGAGGCTGGGGGCTGCACCCTGTCGGGGGAGACCCTCCACTGATGCCCACCCCCTATCCCTGTCCAGGCAGGACCAGCAGAAGCAGAAGCTGCAAGTCTGTCCAAGAAAGGAGGCGGGCCCCTGGCACAGACTCGGGGTCTTGTGCACTCGCACTCCCATTGCACTCTGCCCCCAGCCCTGCTGCAGGGAGGGTGGTCCATCCACCGCTCCAAGTTGCCTGAAGCTCTTCGCCCGCTCATCCACAAGCTCCATTTCTAGACAGTGGCAGCCATGCAGCACAGGGTGACAGAGTGGCAAGGAAAATGGATTCCGGTGTCTCCCTGCAGCCATACACCCCAGGGAAGGAAGCATCACCACACTGGGAAAGGTGCATTCTCAGGAAGCCACAGCCTACTGCGTTAGCTGGTAAACTCATGGTGACAGCGCCAGGGTAAGTGTCAGCCAAACAGAGATCCGCTGCTTCTGGCGCTGAGAGGAAGCCCACCAGTTCCCAGGGCCAGCCCTGCACCCCAGTCCCTCCCCGTCTCCTCAGGGCACAAGGTGTTTCTGGGTGGGCCTGAGTGTGGGCACGTGAGTGTGAATGTATGTGTGAGTGAATGTATATGGGTATGTGAGTGTGTAAGTATAGATGTACATAAGTATAGGTTTGAGTGTGAATGTGTGTGTGTGAGTGAATGTATATGGGTATGTGAGTGTGTGAGTATAGATGCATGTAAGTATAGGTGTGAGTGTGTATGAGTGTGTGTGTTAGGATGGGGCAGATGAAAGGACATAGTGAAACAGCACACAGGCGTAAGCACCCCGAGGCCTGCACAGTGCTCACTGCTGCGGGCCCAGGTCCCCTGTCTGTTCCTGCCCCTCACGCCACGCCCAGCCCAGAAGTGTCCAGCAGTTGTTGTGGGGAAAGTCCCACAAAGCCCAGGGTCTCCAAGAGCCCCGCCTTTTCTACAGAGGTGCCGTCCTCCAACCCCTTCTCTATGGACCCCCTGCAGGGTTGCCCCGTGGTCTCTGGGACCACACACGCTGATGCAGGCAGGGAGAATGAGCCCTCACAGCCTGCCCCATGCCCTGCCCCAGCTCCCAAGGATCCCTCCTGAGGCCCCACTGCCCTGGCCCCCACAGCTGTCCCCACTAGCTTGCTCACAAAGCCCCAGAGGAACTTCTCAGTGCCAACAAATGCTTTGGGAATCAGAGTGGGCATAAAAGAAGAGCCATTTGATATGTTTACTTGACAGTGCCAAACAGAGTCAGTTATATGTTAAAGACATTTATTATTATTATTATTCTACATATTACATTTCAAACAAAAACCCCAAGCCAGTGCTCAGAGCAAACCCCTCTGTGTTCTCCACAAAGCAACCTGTGGTCTATAGGCCCAAGCTCTGGGTTCAGAGGTGCAGCCCCAGTGGGGTCCTAACCTGCATCCACATCAAGCTTGTAACATGAAGACACTGCCCACAGGAGAAGCGCTGTCATTGGCCATAAGGGAGGAAACCAACGTGAAGAGGCAGGTGGAGTAGAATGCCTTCATTCATTCACCATGCATTCATTCATGAACGTCACTGGCACTCAGTCTGGTCCAAGCACTTGCTGCAGTCAGTTTGCCCTGGACAAGGGTCTCAGACTTCTTGGAGTTCACGCTCTAGTTGAGACAGTAGAAAATGACTAAGTATATTACACAGTATATTAGTTGGTAATCACAACTGTAAATGAAACTAAATCCAGGAGGGGATCGCAAGAGCAGAGTGTGGGGATGTGGGGGTAACTCAGTGATTGAGTGCGTGCCTTGCACCACAAGGTCCCGGGATCAAATCCCAGCCCCGGCCTGTGCAAACCCACATGCTGAACTGAGGCACAACTGGTAACCACCGGGATGGTGACGAAGGTGTTCACCTCCCATGGGGGAAACCCCCAGTTCAGTTCCTGCCCTGCACAGCCCCACATCTACCTGTGTGCAATAAAACTATGTCACAACTAATGATGTGCATCTATGGAGACTGCTCTGGGACCTCCCCCCCTCTGCTCGCTCGCTCTCTCTCTCTCTCTCTCTCTCTCTCTTCCCCTCAAAAATGAGAAAATAAATCTTTAAAAACACAAAAGAGCTGAGGGTGGGGGATGGAGGAGTACTCAAAGGAAGCTAGGGAACCCTCTTTGGGGGGACACTTGAGCAAAGGCCCCAGAGGCGAGGGAGGGGGCATGATGGAGCTCTGGGAGGAGCAACGAGGTCAGAGACTCTCCGGGAGGCACACCGGTGCTGAGGGCCACACGGAGCAATGCTAGTCAGGGCAGAGAGGCCAAGTTGCACAGGGCTGGGAGCTTCCATCATGTTAGCTTATGCCACGTGAGATGAGGAATCGCTGGGGCTTTTGATCACAGGAATGGTGTGATGTGAGCTGTTTCTATCGGCACTTTCTGGCTGTTGGGTTGAGAACAGACTGAAGGGGAAAGGACACAGGCAGGGAGGCCATAATACAGGTGAGAGCCAATAGTGGCTTGGACCAGAGCAGGTAAGTGGGGTGAGCTGGGTGATGGGCTGCTGGGACAGGAAAAAGAGAGTGAGGGGGACCCCAGTACCAGGCCTGATCACCTAGAATGACGGGTAGCTGGAGAAAACTCGGGGAGCCCACTTAGGCTGGAGAACTGAGCCTTGCTGAGGACTTGCTCATCTGAGAAGCCTGTTAGCCATCCAAGTGGACAACTTGGTCATCCAAGTGGACAGAGAGTCCAGAGTGGAGGACCAAGGTCAGCTGAAGCGTGATATCACTGTGTGGCATCCTCAGTACATCCTCAGTACTTAAAGGAACGAGGCCCATCCAAATCACCAGGGAAGCGAGTATAACCGGAGAAGACATGAGGTTCGAAGTCTAAGGCATGGGACACAGCAATGTGTAGAGGTCAGGGAGGTGAGAGGGACCCAGCGACAGAGCCGTGAAGGCCAGGCAGAGAACTAGGAGTACGGAGCCTGTGGCCCACCCCCAGCCCACTGTCAGGTGTTCCAGATGCTGCTGATGGGTTAGGGGAGAGGGACTGAAGTGCTGGCCCACTGGATGGAGTGATGTGGAAGTTTTCAGGACACTGAGAAGAGCAGTTCTGCTGCAGCCTCACCGTGACAGAACATACCTGACCGCAGTGGACTCAGGAGTGAATGGAGGGAAAGTCTTCAGAGACGGAGTACAGATCGTACAAGGGAGGGGGAAGGGGGTGGTAATAGAGTGGGAGTGGGGCCAAGAGAGGGGCTCCTCCAGGAGGAGACGGCATGGTCTACTTGGAAGCTGACGGGAATGATTAGCAGAGAAAGAAACTCAATGCAGGAGAGGAGGGAGAAGTGCTGGAGCAGTGACCTTGAGTGAGCAAGAAGGGACAGAACCCAGCGCCCAAGGAGAGGGGCTGGGCAGGTCAGGAGGGATCCAGAGCAGCATCTGAGGTGCAGATTGGTGGGTGGACTGACATGGTGGTGAGCATGGAGAAGTTCCCTCTGTCGGCTTCTTTTCTCAATGATGTACAGCAGACTCTCGGTTAACCAGCACGCATAGGGGTTGGTAGATGTCAGATAAATGTAAACAGAGTCTCCATTAACTGGAACTCAAGCAGTTGGCACTCTCAAGCAACAGGAAAAATCTCAAGCAACCAGCAAAAAAATTCTGCCGGTTGCTTAAGAGCACCAGTTGCTTGAGTGCCGGGTAGCAGAGTCTACTGTACATAGGAAGCCAGTCTTCTGCTAGTGCAGAGGGCAGAACAGATGAGAGAAAGCTGTTAGAGATCTGAAACGAGAGGAGAAGATCAAAGGGAGTGGGAGAGTGAATAGACCCCAGAAATGCAATACAATGGAGCTGGCTAGCAAGAGCAAGTTTCCTGAGGTGGGCATCACAGATTTAAAGTGAGACTGGTCAGCATGGATGCTCATTTTCCTCCACCAGCCATGGTAAATTGGGGGGTTGCCCGGTAATACTGTAGGTCACAACTGAGCTTGCCTTGTTCATCTGTATCTCCCATACCTATCCATGTTCTCTAAGCATGGCATGAATCTTTGAGAGAAGAAACAATGAGGGAGGGAGACATCCCAAGAGATGTGCACTGTGGCCACCTGGCGCCAAAGTCAAAGAACTCTTGGAAAGGACCCTGTGCATCTGGACTGTAGAGGCCATTTTCCATCATTTGATTCAAAAGTTGCCTCCCCCATTCCTCCTGCAGATGTTGCTTCTGATACCTCACTCCTGTTCCACGGAGGTTCATGCAGCTGGGATCAGCCTGGCCCTGGGAAGCCCTGCTGAGAACCAAGGCAGCCATCCCATAATGCTCGCTTCACCAGCCCTGGGAGTCACAGTACCTCCCCACCATGGCCAGCGCCATGGCCAACCTCTGATGCCCCCATGTGCTCATCAGGACATCTAAGAGCTAATGTGCTGTCCCCATGGCGTGCCATTAAATGGGATCATTAACAGAACTCTGCAGCAAGAAGGAAGATGCTTATGATAGACTATAAGAGAAGCCCCGGGACACCAGATGGAGCACCACTGCGATTACAGCTATGCACAATGTCTATTAGAGGATAAGTTCTAGAAAGGTCCACCAAACAATTTAACCACTGTCTCGTTAACAATGCTGAGATTGTGGGTTGGTTACTCCCTTGCTTTCTTTTTGAATTCTGCAATTGTTATTGTCATCTTGGTTACACAATAAATAAAAGTAAAAATTATTTTTACTATGGTATTCTAACCAGGCATAAATATAAAATAAAGTGAAAGAGCGATCTCATTCACAAAGGCAACAGACTATAATTGCTATGAATAAAATTACCTGGAGATGTGCATGACCTACTAAAGAAAACTACCCAACTTTACTGGGAGTTTTGAAAGTTGACTTGAATAAATACAGAAAATAATTGTTCCCAGATAGAAGGACTATGTTATAAAAATGACAATATTCCTAAAAGTTAATTTAAAAATTTAATTCAACCCTAATTAAAATCTCAAGAGAACTTCTTCAAGGAAGTAAATAAAATTATTCCAAATTCATTTTGAAATTAATAGATGATAATATTAAATAAAACTCTGTAAAGGAAAATAATGAGAGGAAACTAGATATAAAAATACATTATAAAGCAATGATAATTATAGTACTATAGAACTGGTACAAAAATAGAAATATGGATCTGAATTTAAAAATCCATAAACAGACTTAATTGCACATAAGAATTTAACGTATTACAAGGTACACCTCACCAAACAATGTAGAAAGGAATTTTTAATGAATAAACTGTGCTGAGATAACTGGTAATTTTGAGGAAAAGTAATTAATTCAAAAACAAACATTCTCACACAACATAAACTGGCAAGATTAAAGAATCAAATAGAAAAGTCAAATGAAAGAAAAACAGCAGGAAAACTTAATCTGTTCTTTGGAGGGAGTGCTAACTTTTCAAGTTTCATACTGATAAAAGGAAGTACAAATAAAAAGATAACATTCAACAATATAAAAGTACAAATGCTTTGTGGAAAAGAAACAAGATAACTAAAATAATAGTATGGGAAAAATATTATTTGCAGTATCGTGTCTGGCAGAGTGCTGATAACTCTACAATATAAAAAGTTCTCACAAATCGTTACAAAAACTTCCAGATACCAACAGGTGAATGAACAAACTAAACAGAAAATCCACATGTGAAGATCTATCCTTAGTAACAATACAGAAGGAGAAAGGCTCCATCTCTCTGGTAACCAACTGAGAAGTCATTTCACATCGATTAGAATAGCAACAAAGAAAACAAAAGTTTGTAACTGTAATGCCAAATACTTGTTGAGTTGCAGTAAAACTGATCTATTCACACAGCTGATGGAAAAATTCTCTTTTTTAAAAACAATTTGGTGTTACAACGCAAGTTCCTTGAAAATGCCCTAGTCTTTGGCCCAATGATCTCGCTTTTTCTGAGAAAATAGTTCATTAAAAAGAAAAGCCTACTTCAAGAAGCTGTTCAACATTACATGATTTAAAATATCCAGAAACAGAAAATAATCTAAATCTCTAACAAAAGGGGATGTTTAAATACATTTAAAATCTTTTTTTTTTTTAAGATTTTATTGTTTTTGACAGAGAGAGAGACAGACAGAAGCAGAGAGACAGAGAGAAGGGGGGAGGGCCCAGAGCAGTCTCCATAGTTGCACATCATCAGTTTGCGACATGGTTTCATTCCACACAGGTGGGCAGGGGCCACTCAGGGAGGAACTGGGCTGGGGGCCTCCTGCATGGGAGCACACCCCCTCAAGCCAGGGGCTGATCATAGTGGGGGGAGGGGAAGGTTGGCGAGAACTGAACTGGGAGCCTCCCACATGGGAAGCACACCTCAGTTCAGCACATGGGTCCACATGGACTGGGGCCGGGATTCAATCCTCGGTCCCCAGGGCTGCAAAGCGAGAGCTAAACCCGCTGAGAGGGGAAGCCAGGGTGGCTCAGTGGGTTAAGCGCTCACTTTGCAGCACCGGGGACCAGGGATCAAATCCCGGCCCCGGCCCGTGCGGAACCATATGCTGAACTGGGAACTCCCCCAGTTCAGCTCTCTCTCTGTCTCTGTCTCTGTCTCTGTATCTATCTCTCTCTCTCTTTCTCTCTCTCTCTCTTGCTGTCAAAAATAAATAAATAAATAAAAATATATTTAAACCCGCTGAGCCATCCCAGCTTCCCCCTAAATATATTTGAAAACATCAAGTTAATATACCTTAAACTTATTCCATGATGTATGTTAATTATTCCTCAGTAAAACTGAAGGGGAAAAAGGAAAATTACATGAAGTAACAAAAAAAAAGAACATCAACTTAATGGCCAATTTATGCAGCTATTGAAGTGATAATTATGAAAGCTGTAGGTACAGTGAAAGATGTTTACAGTATAATAAAGAAAGCTGTAACCAAAACTAGAGTTGTGCTGTGATTAAAAATCTGCCTATGGACAAAGACTGTAAGGGAATATGGAAAATGAAAACAGAAGCATGAAGTTTGGCTCTATTTCCATTCCAATGTAATGGCACATTTGTATATCAAATAAACACTTGGACAAAGGGATCTCTTCGCCTGTTCAATCAGCCTCCCTTGACACTTGCCACTGATCTGCAAAAATCACATATCATGGCATCCACCGGCCATTCTTGGTCAGGACCCGGGGCCCACCCCGGCCTGGGCTGCCCGGGCTCTGTGGGAGCCCAGACCTCTTCCCTGCTAGTCCTAGGTGCCTGAACCACCCATCCCACCTCCTGGAAAACCGCCCATCTTTCAGGACTCACCCAGGGGCTAAACATGCTTCAGGAAGCTTCCTCACTCCCTCCCTGTACCACATACAAGGTCCACCATGCCGCACCCAAAGATCTTGTGTCTCATGGGCACAGGAGTTGCCCTGCGGCTGTGACCTCCTGCCTCATCTGGGGCCTCCTTCAGGGTTAGTCTGTGCAGCTGGCCTTTGGAGACCCAGGGCTGCAGTCTGACCAGGTACAGAATGGATGTCCGTGAAAGGTGACTCATCTCTTACACATCATTGGCCTCCAACTTTATGTCAGACCCTGGGGACATGTGGCAAGGTACACAAGAGACGAGGATAGCATCTCTGCCTTCTAGAGGCTCAAGGATTCGCAGAAAAGGGAAAGGAGCTCAAATTTATGAGGCAGCCTGGGGTAGTTTCATGCTTTAACCCAGCCTATCGTCACCAATCCCGTAAGGGGCAACTTCCATCCCCTCCACTTTGCACATGCCCTGACAAGCTCACGGAGGGAAGGCTACACAGCCAGGAGGTGAGCACAGTGTGTTGATCCAAAGCTCAGGTCTCCTCTGCCTACCTGTCCCACGGGGGACCTGCAGAGCCTGGCTTTCCACGTGCGCAATAAGAACGCAACAGCGGTTTGCTAATGCGGACTGTGAGGGCTCAACAGAAAACCAGCCGAATATCCAGGGCTTGTCCCCACCCCACAGGGCCCATGCACAATCAGTGGCCAGCAGCCACATTCCCTGCCCCAGAGACTGCTTCTCCGTGACACTCTCATGGTATCAGCGGTCACCCCAACTGGATGATGGGACAGGCCTGTGGGCTAGAGTTGGTCCTGAGGACAGAGAAATCGGTACCCCTAACCACCTCCGCATGGGCTCTCCAAAATGTCGCATCCACGGGAACCCCAGAACGTGAGGGGGCCTGTTGTCCTCAAAAGACGAAAGGACAACACAGGCACGCAAAGGCACAGAGCCTTGTGAAGACGGAGGCGGAGACAGGCGGGTGCATCTACAAGTCGCAGAATATGAAGCACTCCTGGGAGCCCCCAGAAGCTGGAAGAGACAAGGAAGGACCCTCCCCTAGAACTTTCAGAAGGAGCATGGCCCTGCTGACACCTTGATTTCAGACTTGTAGCCGCCAAAACTGGGAGAAGAATACATTTCTGTTGTTTGAAGCACCCAGTTTTTCGTAATATGATTCCTAGGTGACTTTAATAGGACATTGGACCCAGTCTGCCTGGAAACAGCCCTTCCTTATATGAAGGTCCCTGGAGGCTCCAACCTCTGGCCTGGTCCTGCCCTCAGGGCCACATAGACCAGCCTCTTCATGTGAGAGGACAGAGCACTGGACCCTGTTCCCCTTTACCGCTAGTCCACTCCATGGAGCTAAAATGTGGGCAAGCCCGGGAGAGTCCTCCTGCCCTCCAAAGAAGGCAAAGGGAATAAATCCTTATTTGAAAAGTCAAATAAATCCTCCACAGGAGCAAAAAAGAAGCTGGGCAGGCTCACCATGGGGACCACGCCACAGGTCACAGATAAGCTTGGAGGTATGTAGGCCAACGTCCCAGCCCGTTTGGCAGTGTGGCCCACAGCATCGCATCGACCTTTTGCTTCAGGATGCACTGAAGAAAAACCCAGAATCAGTTAAGCCCATCCATCTATCTCTGCCACTGAAGCCCTTCATTTCTGCTCATTTTCCTTCCTGTTGTACCAGTAGTGTGTAGCTGAGCCAGACTATAAAGGAAGATATGAAACTATACTGCGTTATCTTTCCCCTGAGCCGGCGCACATGTGCTCTTCTCTCCAGTTTTTCTAACCCTTTAAAGAGGGGAGCAGGCGTCAATGTCACCAGGATTTAGACCCGTTTCTCAAGGGGCCCACTGGTCCAGCAGATGGACCCTCAGACATGTAGCACCATTCCAACCCGTAGGGGCAGCAGGGACCCCAGGGGGCTGGAAAATAGAGAGCCTCTGCACAGTGCTTGCCTGGACCATTGGCGTCGCTGAGCCCAGGGGTTCACAATCATCATTGATAATTGACCCCAGGATCCCCTTCCACCCTTCTCAAGACCTCAGTACTAGCACTTTGGATAACAGTTATTCTGAGTCAATAGAGTAAACACATTCTGCAGTCTCAGGTCATTCTGTACCTGATGGAACCTCATAAGCCATTAAGGCTCTCCTCACAACCCCTCAAATGGGCATGGTTCACCACCTCTCTCCTGAGTCACTCACCCTGACTGTCCCTGACCCCAGGTCTCTGACACCCTGGCTCCTGGCTCAGCCTTGTTCTCTGCTGAAAACCTCACCTTGCTCTGCACAGCTCTGTATCTCTGACCCTTGGCTTCTCTCTTCACCCTGGCATCTGGAGTGGGCCATGCCCTGCCAGGACCCCATCATGTGGATACCAGACACAAACAGCAGTGCCTGTGACCAAGTTCCTGGGACTCAGTCCACAGGCACAAACACGCCTCCTCAGGAGACACATCAGCAGCCAAAGGCATTGGTCCTCACCCTGCAACAGCATTTCTGTGGGTGAGGGGATGGGGACAGATGGATGAACCAGGGACAGCCCTCATGTCCCTCAAGGCTTTTAGAAACACTCCTGGGTATCAGCTGTGAATGAAAACTTCTACCACCTCTCTGAGTCTCTGATGCAGCTAATGAATCCTTTCCTTGCTTCCTCAAGTGTGTACCCTCACTTCTAATAGCAGCTGCTACAATCCCAAGCGGTCTAGGCCCTTTGATGCCCCACCATAAATCACAATGAATGATGTTGTTTATGTGCCTCTTGATATGATGCAATAGAAAGCATACAGTGCCCCAGTGATATATTCTTGCCTCAACTGTCTTACCTGGCTCACACTCACCTCTAGACCTCACCTCCAGTTTACATTAATATATGATGGCAGATGAACAAGTTAAAAGACACCAGAAGGAAGCAACCAGCTAGATCTAGCAGAGGAAACATTCTACAGGGCAATTGGCCCATGCTCTACAACAAGTGGATGTCATAGGAAAGAAATCAAGGGATTGTTCTAGACCAAGTTTGTCCAACCTGCAGCCTGCAGGACTCCTATGCCTATGACGACTTTGAATGTGGCCCAACACAAATTTGTAAACTTTCTTAAAACATTATGAGATTTTTTTTGCAATTTTCTTTTTAGCTCACCCGCTGTCATTAGTGCTAGTGTATTTTATGTGTGGCCCAAGACAATTCTTCTTCCAATAGTGGCCCAGGGAAGGCACAAGGTTGGACAACCCTGTTCTAGATCCTTGCTACTCAAAGTGTATTCCAAGGACCACCTGTAGCAGCATCCCTTAAGAGTTTGCTAGAAATGCAGAATCTCAGGCCCCTCTCCAGTTCCCCAAATCAGAACTCCAAGTAAATCGCATGCACACACGAAAGTCCAACAAGCCCCCGCCTAAATAAGAGAGACTTAAGAGAAAAAAACAATCGATGACAATATATAGTCTGTGATTGAATCCTGACTCGAGGAGCCACAAGGGAAATTTCAATATGGATTGTTGGATTACTATAGGAAATTATGAGTACCATTCTGCTAGACATGATAATGGTATTGTGACTGTGTAGGAAAATGTCCTTACATTTTTAGGAATATATACCTAATTATTTAGGAAAGAAATGTCGTGATGTCTATAATTTAAAGTATTTCCAAAAAAAATAGATGAAGCAGATACATAGCAAAATGTTAACAACTATTAAATCTAGGTGATAGATACGTGGGTGCCCATTATACTAATACACTACTTCTCTATATGTATTTTTAAAATTGTATAATACAAATTAGAAATAAAAGGGAAGAATCTTTTACTCCATTAAAGAAATTTTCTAGGGGAAGCCAGGTTGGCTCAGTGAGTTAAGTGCTCACTTTGCAGCCCTGGGGACCGAGGATTGCATCCCGGACCCAGCCTGTGTGGACCCATATGCTGAACTGGGGAGTGCCCCCAATTTGGTTCTCACTGGTTGAGACCCCAGCCCAGTTCCTGCCCTGTGCAGCCCCGCACCCACCTGTGGAATGAAACTAAATGGAAAAACCAATGATGTGCAACTATGGAAACCGTTCTGGGCCCTCCCTCTTCTCTCTGTCTCTGTCTCTGTATCTCTCTCTCTCTCTCTCTCTCTCTCTCTCTCTCTCTGTCAAAAACAATAAAAATAAATCTTAAAAAAATAAAAATTTAAATATTTTTTAAAAAAAGAAATTTTCTAAACAAAAAAGTAGAGTCAGTTCAGGTGACTTCTCTACTTGACAGGGGTTAGGCTCAGTGGGCAGGTAGTGAGTGGGCAGTGGGTAGGCCAGAGGCAAACAAACGTTTCTTGAGTACCTCCTACCTCCTAGGTATAAGTGGTTGATACTTGTTTTCTTCATTTATTTTCATGTCACCCAGAAGTTGGCCTTATGAGCCCCATTTTATAAATAATGTACTGAAACTGAGGTGCCCAGTAGATACCACATTACCCCATATCACACAGGTTATCAGGGCTGGGGACAGGATTTCAGTGACAACCCCAGTTCTCTCCAACCCACAGCAGCCCACATGGTTCTGCAGGGAGCTATCTGAGAAGTTGCACTTGAATTCTCTCTTCTGGGCACCCCGATGCTGGCCAGAGAGAGGACGAGGCTGGTCCTGAGCTGCTCCTGCCCACGCTGGACACCCCCTCCAAGAACCGCCTCTGCAAGTTAGCTCCAGCTTAACTGACCTCACAGCTTCAAATTTCCAACAACTTCTCCCTGTTTAGTCTCAGACCATTACTTCTCATTACAGTGCCCTTTCCCATCTCCAACATCTCCTTCCCTTCTAGCAGGATGCTTGCACCGGGCACTCATTGGTGGTGCCATCGGAAGCTGCAATGTTAAGTGATCTCATCCACTCCTCCCCAGCAGGCTGTTGGAGCCCTGATTCCTGGTAGTGATTCTCTCTGCTCTCACCATGCTCATAGGAGGCTTTGGCGGGTCCTAAGGACCCAATCCCCAACTCACTCCACTGCCCTCCTCTGTCCTGCCTACATGTTCTGCTTCCTCAATAACCTGCTTCAAAATGACCTCTCCCCATTGGCATACCACATGATCTTTCCTGGGGAACCCAGAAGCTACATGTTTAAGATGCACCAAGAAAAAGGGAAGGCATGAGCAGGGAGCTGATTAAAATGAGGAAGGCATCAGCAGATTCCTCACCCCTGCCTACACTGACTCACATTCCATGTTTCCCATCCTCTGCTGCCACACATGGCTCCCCAGGAACTCTGGTCCTTCCCCACCCGCAGCTCTGCTGCTGAGGTCCCTTAAAGGGTCCAGCTGCTTCCAGGGCCTTGATAAGGACCCGGTAACACCTGCTGAGCTCTAAAGAACTCAGCCTTTGTCCACTTCCCTTCAACCCAGAGGGCATGGCAGGCACCATGGCTGCAGGGAAAGGTCCCCAAAGGCAGGAAGAAAAATGGGGAGGAAGACAACACTGTGCCTGGCCCTGCCATATTCATGATCTCGGTCCATCTCCAGCACTCCTATAAGATATATCTTCTTTTCACATATGAGAAAGTTAAGGCTCAAAGAAGGACAAGGTAACATGTCATTGCCAAGAACATGGAGCAGAGATCAAAATCCTGGCTGGCTTACTCAGAACCCACACTTTCCATTGTCAAGGTATGGGATGGTCTCAGATCTGAGCCTTTTGGATTTTTTTATTATTAAATTTATTAGGGTGACCTTGGTTGGTAAAAATTACATGGGTTCCAGGAGTACAATTCTACAATACATCATCAATGTGTTGTATTTTGTGCTCACTACCCAGAGTCAGTTCTTCTTCCATCACCATATATTTGAGTCCCCCACCCCTTCCCACTTACCCTCAGGCAACCACTAAACTATTGCCTGCTTCCATGAGTTTTTGTTTCTTTGTTGCTTTTAGTTTTATTTTCCACATATGAGTGAAATCATATGGTTCTTGTTTTTTTCTGCCTGGCTTATTTCACTTCTCATGGTAATATCAAGGTCTACCCATGTCACCTTTTCTTACTGCTGAGTAGTATTCCACTGTGTAAATGTACCACTTCTTTATCCAGTCATCTATCTGAGGACACTTTGGCTGTTTCCATGACTTGGCCACCATGAACAGTGCTGCAATGAACATTGGGGTACATATGTCTTTGCGGACTAAGGTTTTCAAATATTTGGAGTAGATGCCCAGCAGGAGGATTGCTGAGTAGAACGGGAACTCTGTTCTTAATTTTTTTAGGAACCTCCATACTGCCACATTCCCACCAGCAGTGTATGAGGGTTTCTTTTTGTCCACAGCCTCTCCAGCACTTCTTCCTTGTCTTGTTGATTATAGCCATTCTAACAGGTGTGAACTGGTGTCTCACTGTGGTTTCCATTTGCATCTCCCTAATCACTAGTGATGATGAGCATTTTTTCATATGTCTGTTAGTTGTTTATATGTCTTCGTGGGAGAAGTGTCTGTTCAGGTCTTGTGCCCATTTTTTAATTGGATCATTTGCTTTTTTGTTGTTGAGTTGTATGAGTTCTTTATTACTTTAGATATTAGCCCTTTACCAGAGGCATTGTTCGCAAATATTTTCTCCCATTCGGTTGGTTGTCTCTTTGTTTTGTTCACGGTTTCTTTTTTTAGCCTCTTGGATTTAAACATGGATCACAGGAACATTTATAAACCACTGGGTGAAACTGTCCCCATCTGTGACGGTTAATTTTATGTGTCAAATTGGCCAGGCTACAGTGCCCAGTTGTCTTGTCAAACACTATTCTAGATGTTTCTATAAATGTATTTTTTTAAGATTTATTTTATTGTTTTTGACAAAAACAGAGACAGACACAGAAAGAGACAGAGAGAAGGGGGAAGCCCAGAGCAGTCTCCATAGTTGTACATAATCAGTTTCAACGTGGTTTCATTCTACACAGGTGGGCAGGGGCCGTGCAGGACAGGAACTGGGCTAGGGGCCTCCCACATGGGAGGCACGCCCCCTCAAACCAGAGGCTGAACCAAGAGGGGCAAGAACCAAACTGGGGGCCTCCCTCATAGGAAGCACACCCCAGTTCAGAATATGGGTCCACATGGGCCAGGGCCAAAATTCGATTCTCAGTCCCCAGGGATGCAAAGGAAGCGCTTAACTCACTGAGCCATCCCGGCTTCCCTTAAATGTTTTGTTTGTTTGTTTGTTTGTTTGTTTGTTTGTTTGTTTGTTTGTTTGTTTGATGTGACTAACATTTAAATCACTAGACTTTGAATAAAGCAGATTATCCTCCTTTATGTGGGTAGAACTCACTAATCAGGTGAGGGCTGCCCAGGGAGAAGGAATTGTGCCTTCACACTGCACTCACAGTCAAGACCACTACATCACCCTCCCCTGGGTCTTAAAGTGACTGGAAGTGACATGGCTAAGGACTAATCCTGGCTTTATGATTATGTAAAACCTGAAAGAAAGAATTGTTAGTTCATAACCATGTGATTCTCAGACCTCACTCCCCACCCCTCCTTTCCTCCTGCCCTGGGGAACAAGAGAATATCCAACATCTGGATCAGAAGCCCCAGGGAGGCCAGAGGCGGAGGAGGGTGGTGCATGGCTGGGAGAACCTCTGCCGGCACCAAGAGTTCAGCCTCCCTGTTCACTGAGAAGGGGGTTGGGGGTCTTCATCAGCCCAGGCATCAGCTTTCAGACATGCTGGGAAGTGGGAATTCCAGTGAGGTCCTCCCCTGGGCCAGAGTGCTCAGGCCCCCCCTAAGCATTTCAGGAGGGTCACATGATGTCGCGGACCCTCTGAGAAGAGAGAGCTGAGAACCCCACCAAGCACTTTCTATACTTTGTCTCCAATTTTCACAGCAATTCTGTAAGGTAGGCAACACGCCCCACTTACTGCTGAGGAACCTAAGGCTAGGAGTTGTCATAAGCCTTCCTTCCAATGATCTTGCAACAAGATCTTAGGAAGCCGGGTTACAAATGAGTGTTTCTGACTTCAAAATGTGTGCTCCTGTGCTCCGGCCCAATTCCTCCCACCAACATGTGGGGGCTGATCAGTGTGCCAATGTTCACCCCAACAACATTTATTAATAGAAATGCTCCTTCCTCAGATGTCTACCAGCCCTGGGGAATCCTAACACGTGAATGCACAGAAGGGGAAATGCCTTCAGGGATCATTCCACCTAGACCCTTTAAGCAAATCTTTTAGGCAAACAAATGGGATCTGAGCCTCTTCTATAAAACTTAAAAGAAAGAGTCCTCCACCCAGTTGGCCCAGCTTGGGAGCTCCTCCTGCTAGAGCCCCAGACCCCAGTTGGTGTGCTGCTCTGGCCCTGGCTATGAGTGTTAAGGGGTCCTGGTGGCTTGAAGAGGGCTCTCCTGAGCTAAGGCCAATGAAGGAGCTGTTTGCTTGGATATGCCTCCCAGTCACCTTCCTCTCACTGATTTAAAATGGCTCCTAACCGTATCTGCCACTCCCTTGTTTGCTGCAAAGAAACCTCCAAATTGCAAGGAGAGATAGAGCAGCTATGAGGACACTCCCATGTATAATCCTGTGGTAACCTGGGACAGAAACCAAAGGATCCCCAAGATGGCACGAGGCCAGTGCTTGCACTCAATCCCCTCCATTATCCTCCTTTTGTCCTTGCCAGGAGTCCGGCTTTCAGAAACCAACAGTCAAAGCAATGAAGAAAACAAGAAACAGAGAGGGACCGGCAGAAAAGAGGTCCATTTCCCAGGCTAGAAAACAGGGGTCTCCCTTGAAACAGAAACCCAAAATCCTATGGACATGTTGACATAAAGAGATGCAACAACTAAAAGTTCCAGAGAGAGGAGAGGCGCCCATGGCTGTCTGGACTCAGAAGTGTTTAGGATAATGGCAGCGCTCTTGTGCTGTCCGAGGTTCTGACCTGCTCTCCTGAAGTGTGCTTTGGACAAAGCAGAGAGGAGAACCACCATTCCCCATGCCCCCACCGCAGTGCCACCCTGGAGTGAATTTTACCTCCCAAAGTTCAGGTACCAGGTCTGCCTTCAACTCCTGCCAACTGCCTTTCTTGGCTGCTTTCCCCAGACACTTAACTTTCCAGCCGGACCCCTGCCCACCTCTGAGTGGCCACCGGGGTCTTCCCACCCCTACACCAGAACTATGGCCCACCATACTGTAGGGTGAGGCCTGACCCTTGGCAGCACCAGACTTACTTCAGAATCTGTAGGTATTTGGTTCAAACAGGCTACTACTCTTATACATTCTCACAAGATGGGGCATCTACGCCCAAATGCACTGGTGGAATACGAGCACAAAATGCCCAGCCTCAGAGTGACCCTGTGTCATTGTTCACAAGTCATAAACACCCCTGTATTGATCAAAAGAGAAATCTACTGTTCCAGAAAAGGAGAATGTATTGGGTTCCCCTAACAAGTATATAAAATGTACTTGTTATAGAGTTCCTAAAGATATAATGATTTGTTATTTATGTTTGGAAACAGTCTATACTTTATGTTAGCAGAAAGATGATATAGTAAATAAGTGGGTTTAGGAGAACTCATCTAAGAACTTAGGATTTATACAGTCAAAGCAGAGCTAAGGGATGGGAAGCTATAGAGCATTAATTTCCTTGAGATCACAAGTGCTAAAAGTCCTAAACACAGCTGGATCCGACAAAGTGAAAAAGCGGGTCCAGCTGACATACTGACGTGCAGGCTCCATTCTCAGTCTCCTGTGAACGGGTCCTCTTCTTATACTAATAAGCAACAATGAACAAAGCCATAGTAGAGAATGCAACCAGCAATACTTGGTCCTATAAGAACCACCCTGGAGGTAGTACGGGCTCAGCAGTGGACAAAGAGGATGTAAGGGTGAGGGTCAGGAGATCCATGAAGGGAATCAACTTAGCCTGGTCTCTGGAGCGTTCAGGGTGTGGCACCGGCCTGTCCTGTCTCCTAGATGCGAGGTTTCAGCCACGGTGAACAACTGGAGGAGTCCACACTGCCTCATCTGTTCTACCTGGCAGCACCCTGACCTCCAAGGAACAGGGCAGCGTTTGTTCCCCTGGTGACTCTTATGAGGGCCCTGAACAACTAGCAGCATGGCCTCTGGCCTCCATGGTTACTGCCATTGAAGAACCCACCCAAGGGGGGTCTAATACATGGCGTGGGGTCAGCAGCCTCCTCCCTGAAATGTATCTGTGCAATTTGCACACCAAGGTTGCACTGGAGTTCCTCCCCCTCCAAAGCCCCCTCGCTGGGAGAGACCATCCTCTCCAGAGCATCCTCAAAGCCAGTGCCATGGTGCGTTCAGTCCCTGGAGCTCTAAACGCTGCCCTCCGTCCCACGCCCTGTAATACGCACGCATCCAGGACAGAGCCGGCTCCGCTCTACCTCCCACGTCTAGGACAAAGCTAACTCTAACCCATCTCCTCACCCCTGTCTTCTCAGAACTCACAGCCAGACCTGTTCAAGCCTACCAGCACCCCCTCAGGTCCAAGCCAGCTGGCCTGAGGCCACCTGCCAGGGCCAGCAGCCTCAGCTCCACCATCTGCACAGCTTGAAATCCCTTCTGTTGTCACCTGAGCCAGAACCCACCTCAACCCACTCTCCTGCTGGCTTTGCCCTGACACAGAGCAATCTAGGTTCAGCCCTCACACCCTCCTTCCCCCACTCCCACGCCCAGATCCTTCTAACCAGGGCCACAGGCACTAGGGGGTTCCCACTCCAAACAGGCACAGGCTGATGCCCCACATCTTTCCCCACCATTCCCTCTCAGTGGACTATACCCAGGTGCTGCTGGAGTCTTTATAGACTTGGACTTGGTGCCTCCCCACCTCCAGCCCGGGTGGGACAGAGTGGTACAGGGCTCCATCAGCTCTCAACCTGTGTCACGCTGCCAATGAGGCTTGAGTGCCCAGGACTCCAATAACAGTGATTCCCCAGCCTGCCAGTGCTCTTGCATGGAACTCAGGTGTCTGAGTGTTTGGGAAGGAGGAATTCACAGGTCCAGATTGGCCGCTTCCTAATGTCTAGTTTGTAGTTCCTGCGAAGAGGCTGGAACTTCCACAGGAGGCAGCTGATCCTACTCAGACCCAGCCTAACACACCTGCTGCCCTTCTGTCTCTGCAAACTCCAGGTGCACTCCAGTCTGTTGCAGCCTGAAATCTCCCCACATTTATTTCTGGAGCTTCCAAAAAAACCAAGTCAGAGGAATTTACAACTTGGCCAGCTTTTCCAATGCCGTGAAGCAGTCTGCACGGTAATAGCCTGTTATCTCTGAGCTCAGATCTCTCCATCCCAGACAGCAGAGGGTAGAGGAAGGTGAGCGTGATAGATTTCCAGCCAATCCACCCTGAAAGAGCCTCACACGTCAAGATGGAGGAGGAGGACTGTGAGGAGGAGTGGGGAAGAGGGAGAGGGGGCAGCAGAGGATGAGGAGGGGGGAGAGGGTTAGGAGGTTCCAGCTAATGTTATATGAGCACCTCCTCTGTGCCAGCCAGGAAGCTAGAAGATCATATATTGATACCTTGTTCAATTCCCCAAGAGCCTGTTAGGCAGAGAGTCCCTCTCTGCCAGTGAGGAAACCAAGACTCAGAGAAGTTATGTAATATTCTTGAAGTCACACAGCCAATAAGTGCAAACTCTTACTGTCAGATGTGAAAGGCCATTCCCTCTGCCCTGTACCATGCAATTTCCATCAGGGAATAGAAATAAACCCAAGGCAGCTGGGAGACCCAGTCACAGCAGATGGGCCTCACCCATATACTGGCTCCCATAATGTTCCATCATGTCAGGCATGAAGTGCCTGACACAATAAAACGTTCTTCTGCCAAAATCTGAAGGTGTTAACTGGCACGTGCGCACACGCACACACACACACACACACACACACACACACACCATCACCACCATCATCACCACCAAACCAGGCGGGGCAACTACCTGGACCACACCTTTCTGACCCAACACCTAGAGAGGTGTCAGGGGCGTCCCAGTCACCAGAGTGAAGAAATGCGCCATGATCCTTTGCTCTCTCCCCCTGTCCCTCTATCCCTCCAACTGGAGCTCTGAGTTCGGAAGCTAAGTCAAAAACACATTGGCTGCACCATGATCTGTTTTAATTAGCTGCTTTTACAACCTTTGGGTCTATAGCCCCAAGGGTCCCCATGACTCAGTCCAGGGTACCTGCACCACATCAACAGAAGCAGGGAGCCCAGCGTCTCCCTTGGACTGGCCTCCAATTCCCAGTGCTTATAATTCGTGCAAAATGCCTCCTGGCCGAATGCCACTGTGCAGCCTCTTTCTGCTGACAAGGGCACTTTTGTCACGTTCAGGCTGGCTTGGCTACTGTTAAGTTAAACGTGGGTGAAAACAAAGCAAAGCTACATCCTTATGTTTCCAGGTGGCTTAGCACCGTCAAGTCCATATGACATCAGAGCCATTCCACTTTCAAAAAAGAAATTCCCCAACCAGGAAAAATAACTTTGCACGGCGGTGCTGAGACACGAGTGAAGGAAAGGCACTTCGTGGTCCCCTGCCCTGTCCTAAATGCGCTGCTCCTCTCTCTGCTGGAGCTAATGACAAGGGCACCCACTCGTTGCCTCCCAAGGAGCAGGTCACCCCTCATCAGTCACAACGGTCAAGTGGTTGCTGTCCTTCCCTTCCAGGCTGCTCTCCAGCGAGGGGTTTCTGTCGGCCTCGAACACTGGGTTTAGAGGCCTTGGTCCTGCTCCCCCACATTCCATGGAGGAGGGCTCGCCTGAGACTTCAGACCCCAGGGCCAGGCTTGGCCTGCAGGTGGTGCAGTGGGAAGAGCTGGTGGCCTGGGCAAGGCTGAGAAAAAAAGGTTCAACTCTTGGCTCCATCACCTACTAGCCCTGCAACTTAGACAAGATGCTCCATCTTTCTGGCCTCTATTTCCTCACCTGGAAGTTACCACTGGCCACATTTCACAAGGTGACTAAAGACACTGCCCTTTGCAGATGGTTGAGTGCTGCCAGGACTGCCAGCTGCCCTGCCCCCACCCCAAGAGGTGCCAAGGCTTCAGTGAATGGTGTGCAGGTGGGTAACCAAATCCCAGTGACAACAGCAGCGGCTGACCCACTCTGGCACCTCACTTAAAGGACCTAAAGCAGCCCCACAGGATGGGAAATCAGGGCAGAGGATGCCAACCTCGGGCTCTTTCCGTGGTACCATGAGGAGCTGTGGCAAAGGTGCAACAGGCTGAGCTACAGCAGGGCTACAGGTCTGGGAGATGGACAGAGAGACGGGACACAACAGCCAGTAGGGAGCCAGGAGAGGGAGGGGCCCAGGCAAGAGGCACTTCATGTGGAGGGGGCTGGGGCTGCAGGCACTAGCCCCTGGGACTTGGCAGGCTCTCTTTAACCCCCCTGCTATTAATAACAGAGGGAATATACTGGCAACTGCCATTATTCGGCACCAACCATGGCCCAGGCAGCAGGCCAGGCTCCTCATACACATCTCAGGTAACCGTTACGACAACCCTGAGATGCTGACAGATGAGGATACAGAGGTCCTCAGAGGCTCCCTGACTTGCCCAAGTCCCTCAGTTACTAGGTGGTGGGCTGGAACTGCAGCCCAGTCCCTGTGGCCTCGCCCATATTTTAAGCATATGAGCTGAGCCTAGGAATGTTTTAGTAATGAGCAGAGGGCTCTCCGGGCCTCTGAGACCCCCTGCTCAGGTCCTCTGCCCCGACTCTTGCAGTGTGGCACAAGAGCACAAGGAGCCACCTGGCCTTTCCTGGGTCTCTGTGGCAGGGAGGTCTCCCTTTTAGAGGTGCACATAGCACGACCTGGCACAGGATGCAATGATCTCCCAAGACTGGTGGCACCCTGGGTCTTGCCCCCCAAAAGCCTGTCCCCAAACTACTAGCCCCTCCCCCACAGTCCCAATCCCCAGTCCAGGTTCCAAGCTCTGGAACCTCAATACCAAGGCCCCGAAAATTCACAGGACAGGGACAGGGACAGCCTTCTCCAGGCTGGGGAGCAGGTGAGAGCTGGGCTGTCCCCCAGCTGGGGAGTCCTGCTGTCCCTGCATCCCCAGCCCACAGACATGCACTCCTGGTGGCTGGCTCCCTGATGGGCAGCACTTGTTTCTGCTGAACTTGATGCTATTACAACTAAATCCCTGTATTTCTTGCAAACAATTTTCCCCTTTGCAATCTCATAAATTAATCCCCTCCTTTGGAGCTAACTGGCTTACTGCTAATCTAACCACTAACCTATCACTACCTGAAAACTAAATGATCCGCAAACACTCTCTCCCATCTCTAGCCTAATGCACTAAAATTACTTCTTTTTCCTGCTTTATGTTTCCCAGCTCAGGGCCCAGCACCCACTTGCGGGCTTCCTGCTCTTTACTCCTGAGGCTCTACACCAGGCCCCTTGAGCTCTTCCCCCAAAGGAGGGACTGGCTGCTTCAAAGTCTGAACTGATGAGGGCTGACTCCCCCAGCCTGAAACCCACCATAAAATAAGCCATACGAGCACGTGAACAAGTTAACATAGCTGCCCCTTTGTTCTGACTTCCTCACTCCCTGATTCTAAACTCTGGGCTTCAGCTCACTGCTAGGACCAGGCTTGTCCCACAGTGCTCAGACCCCTGACACCCACACCCACCCACAAGCTTCCCCACCTACCCACTCTGACCAAGCCAGATCCCACAGAGCAGAGCAACGCCGTGAGGAGTGCTCTGCTGTGGGCTTCTGTGAGGTTTACGAATGACCCAAGGAGAACACTTGTAAAAACTACGCCGAATAGCTTGACGGTGTTTTCAATTACCCACAGTTATGTCTCAGCTTCTGAAAATGGATTCTCCATGCTGCCGCTTTTCTTGGGAGCACCCATCTGGTGCTCTCACACCCTGTCTCTGCTGGGGTGGCAAGGAAAGGTAGGCAGGCACCCCGCACCCAGAGACCTCAGCCAGGGCTCCTGGCTGGGCCATGAGGGCAAGTGGGCCCTTTCCTGGATTCTGACTTAGGGAGCTGGAGGCCAAGGGGCTCTCCAAAGGCATCTCCATTTGGCTCAGAGTCTAAAGGGCCAGACAGGGCTTCCCAAATGGGAAAAAAAGGCCCCAGGTGTGTGGAGCAGCTCACCCGACTGCCAGCCTGCTCTTCTGAGCCCTGAGGAGGGCTGTGGCCCACCTCCACACAGCACGTACTAGCCAGGACTCAGCACCTTGGTGCTGGTGCCAAGTGTGGCCACCCTGCCCCACTCTGCAAGGGTGAAGAACCCAAGGGCAGAGGTGCCCTAACAGACACCCACCAGACCCTTCTGAAGGGCTTAGCCTCCCCCGCAGCAAGGCCTCTCTTGGACTGTGAGGAACCCAGCCTTTTCCTACTCTCTTATGAGATCCTCACCCTCTGTCCAGCTGTGCCCATTGTTCCAGAACAAGCATAGGGAGCTGGCTCTCCCCATCGTGCCATGCCCCCTTTTTAAGCATCAGCACAGCTGGGCACTGGCAGGACCCTCAGGGAGAGATAGGCAAGGGACAGGGTCTTTGGACCCAAGGGTCACAGAGGATCTAAGCAGCCAGCCCCCAAGCTACACAGCAAAGTCCCTCTTGATCATGATACCAGGCTGACCCCACAAATCATGTCGGCCTCTGGCTTTAATTCTGCCAGTTACATTTAACTCAGACATAGTCACGGGCACAGCTACCATGCAGAAGCCGTGCCAGGGCTGAGAAACGCCCCCACTGTCCCTAGTCAAGCTCTGTGCTCTGCTCCACTGGCTCCTCCAAGCCCCGCTCCCCACCTGCCAGAGCCAGCCCACGCCCGGCCACACAGGCCGACAGGTTGTGAGCAAAGCCCATGTTGCTGCCCCTCCGGCTGTGAAAACCCCATTGCTGATATCCCAGGGCTGTACTGGAGGCAGGAGGACAAGGAAACCCAACCAGGTCAGGCTTTGTGTCCTGCCTGTCCTGTCCCGGCTGGGATACATCTGAGCCAAGGGGAGTGGGCTTGAGGGCATGGGCAGAAGGAGGGAGTGTGGGAGAGGGAAAGAACTCTCTCTTCCTGAGACCCTACCATAGGCGGGACAACTTGCTAGACACTTTCATTCACTCATTCACTCACTCAACTGAGCGCCTACTGTATACCAGATATTCACTCACTCAACTGAGCACCTACTGTATACTAGGCATTCTAGCAGGAGAGAAGACACGAAAAATAAGTAATACACATATATCAATAACAGTGTGTTATAAGTAATAGGTATTTTTAAAAAGTAGGAAAAAGAAAATGAGGATTTGGGAATAAGTTTTCATTTAAAATGAGGGTTAGGGTAGGTCTCAGCGAGAAGGTGACATGTGAGCAAACACTCAGAAAAGGTGGGAGGAAGCCATATGGGCGTCTTGGAAAGGGCACTCCAGGCGGAAGAAGCAGGGCATGCAAGGGCTCTGAGGCTGGGCCAGGCCTAGCGTGCTCGAGCACAGACGAGGGCAGTGCTGGGGCGGAGGGAGCACAGGGAGAGGGGAGGAGACGAGGCCCAACAGGTACAAGGGGACCAGGTCAGGAGGTGCCACGTGGGCTTCAACTCTAAGGAATGGGAAGCCATAGCAGGTAATAGGCAGAAGAGAGATGCATCTGCCTTTGTTTTACAAGTCTCACTCTGATAGTTGTGCTGGGAATAGAAACTGAGATATTAACAGAGACGAGACGGACATATTAACCTTACCAAAACTCACCATAACCCAGCGGGTGTTACAGTAACAGGGGTCAAGGCGCAGAGAGGTTAGGTAGGTGTTCCCTGGTCACTCAGCCAGGATCGCAGAGCCAGGACCCTACAAAGGCCCTGTCTACAGCCCCCTGGCTGGCAGCCCCTGCACTGAGAAGGAGGGAAGGTGGTGCCTGAACCAGCAGAGCTCTACTTTCCTTACAGACCCACTCAGGGTGAACCCCACAGAGGTGAGGACTAGAAGTTCAGGGGAAGAGTGATCAGCATTCCCCTTCCCTCCACCGCCTCATGCCCACTCCAGACCCTGTGGCCTCCTGACTGCCCATGCCTCTCCTGTCATTCCCATGAATAAAGCACCCTACCTGCCTCAAGGAACAAACTCAGGCTGTAACATTGGGCAAGGAGCCTCCTTTTACCCATCTATAAAACTATCATGGTCATGCCACAGTCACAACCCCCTCGGAGGGTTCCCTGAGATAACCTGGGAGGTGGGAAGGCTTGGCGTCTGCAGATGTTGCCAATGAGGACAATAAGATTGGCAAAAATATTGCTGATGGCTTTAAGAACTTTCAGGGTATGGTTCCCAGGGCACTACCGGTGCTGCCGCCCACAACCCTTGTAAAGTCAGATATTCCAGCATAAACTTTGGTGAGAAGCAGCCATACCAGGAGCCCCTCCCTCCCTCAGTGATAGCAGCAGCAGTAATCAAGTAATAAAATGCAATTCAATGCTTAAACCACACCCCATAGGCACACAGCCTCCTGGGGCTGCCCTCATGCCTGGGCCCCATGGCCCATCAGGGAATGCATCTGGCAGAGACAGGAGAAACAGAGCAGGCAGGGCAGAAAACTCATTGTACAGATTACTGTAAAGCAAGATCATGCGCACAAACTTTCGGACCAGCCCTGCTGGGAATGAAATCCCATTTCATTTGGCTCTGACTTTGAAATGAATCACTAAGCAAATGAGGATGGCAGAGGCTCCGGGAAAAGCCCTTCCACACACAACTGAAGAGAGGCACCCAGGCCACCTCCTGAAAGCACTAGAGATTCCCAAACATTTGGGGCAGGAAGGGGTGGCTTTCAGAGAGGAAAGGGGACAGAATGGGCATTTTAAAACACACACTATGCCAAGTAAATAAGCCAGTCACAAAAGGCCACATACTGTATGATTTCACCAATATGAGGAACACGGAGTAGTCAAATTCATCCAGCCAGAGAGTAGAAGAGTGGTTGTCAGAGGCTTAGAGAAGGAGAATGGGGAGTCGTTTATTGGGTACAGAGTTTAAGATGATGAAAACGTTCTAGGGACACATGGTGGTAATAGTTGCACAGCAGCATGAAAGTGTTTAATGCCACTGAACTGTACACATTAAAATGATAAATTTTATTATATATGTTTTACCACAATAAACACACACACTGACCATGCACTGCTGGTGAGATTGCAAATTGGTGCAGCCACTATAGAAAACAATGTGGAGGTTCCCTCCAAAATTAAAAACAGAGCTACCTTATGACCCAGCAATTCCACGCCTGGGTATTTATCTGAAGAAATCCGAAACACTAATTTGAAAAGTTATACGCACCCCTATGTTCATTACAGCACTATTTACAATAGCCAAGATATGGAAGCAACCTAAGTGCCCCCCAATAAACAAATGGGGAAAGAAGAGGTGGTATATACTGTATATAAGACACCCCCATGTATAAGATGACCCCTACTTTTCTAACCCAACATTAAGAAATCAATACACAAGTTAGTCCTGTGGATAACACAACCCCTAATTTTTTGTCTAACAATTTAGACAAAAGTATCATCTTATACATGAAAAAATAAGGTATATACAGTGGAGTATTACTCTGCCATACAAAAAGAATGAAATCTTACCATTTGTAACAACATGGATGGACCTAGAGGGTGTTATGCTAAGTGAAATAACTCAGAGAAAGGCAAATACCATCTGATCTCATATGACTATGTGACTCTAAAGAACAAAATAAACAAACAAACAAAACAGAGACAGACTCATAGACACAGAGAACAAGCTGATGGTTGCAAAGTGGGGCTGGTGGTTAGGGGTGGTGAGAAAGATGAAGGGATTAAGAATTGCAAATTGGCAGTTAGGAAATAGTCAAGGGGATATAAAATGCAGCATAGAGAATATAGTCAATAATATTGCGGGAAGCCGGGATGGCTCAGTGGGTTAAGCGCTCACTTTGCTGCTCTGGGGACCAAGGATCGAGTCCTGGCCCTGGCCCATGCAGAACCATGTGCTGAACTGGGGAGTTCCCCCACTTCGGTTCTCACCAGGGTGAGACTCCAGTCCAGTTGCTGCCCTGTGCAGCCCCACACCCACCTGTAGAATGAAACTATGTGGAAAAACCAATGATGTGCAACTATGGAGACTCTCCTGGGCCCTCCCCCTTCTCTCTGTCTCTGTCTCTGTATGTCTCTCCCTCTCTGTCAAAAACAACACAAATAAATCTTAAAATGTGAAAAAAAAATAATATTGCAATAACTGTATGGTGCTAGGTATATGCTAGCCTTATCAGGGAAATGACTTTGTAAGTTATATAAACGTGTAACCACTATGCGGTATACCTGAAACTAATATAAAATAATATTGAATGTAAACTGTAATTGAAAAAAATTAATAAAATGAAACACATACTTACCCACTTAGGACTCTACCTTAGAAAAATAGTTGCAAAAGTAGACAAGATGTTCACTACAGCATTTTTTATAATATTAATAGTAAAATATTTTAAAAAAAGGGAAATGACTGACTCAATTAAAATGCAGTCACTAGAAGAAATATTATGTAACTGTCAAAATAGTAATTACATAGAACTTTTAGTGACCCATTATAATTACACAGAATGGTATGCAATACTATAAGGTCCTTCTGGAACAAGGTCATCCATAAAAAGCAAACAGACTGGACCCAAATGGTGGCCCAAGGACATGCTCCGCCACTCCTTCCCAATACAGACCTTTAAAATGACATTAAAAGTCAATAATTTTTTAATTTGTTAAAAGCTGTGACAGTGCTGTAAAGCAATAATGGGAGTCTTAACAGGGCAGAAATCACAAGGAACCCCTGATAGGCAGAACGCTGATGGGTTCAGACTGGAAATGGCACCATAGTCCAAAACACACCCAGGAGAGGGCTGTGCAGAGGTGGCAGCTCCAAGCTGGAAGCTGAGGAAGTGGGGACATGGAGGAAGCCCAGATCAACTACGAGAGTGGCTGAGGGTGGGATCTTGGGAGAGGCATTATGTGTCCTTTCCTCATAATGACAAGCAGTGAATTGCAAAAGCAACAGCCCATAGGCGCAAGGAGCCAGAGAACTTGTTTCCCTAGAGGGAACACACTAGGGAGGAAAGTGGAACTCCCACACTCCAAACACTAGAATCCGGTGCCACCAATGCAACACCACAGGTACCAACGCAACCATTGCTGGGGATGAGCTCAGCCTCACCAACAGGCCAACAGGACATTTCAAACACAAAGACAAGTCCACAACCCAGAATCACCCACCAATATTGAAGAAGGTCTACACATTGAAAGAGGCACACAGGGGAAGCCGGGATGGCTCAGTGGGTTAGGTGCTCACTTTGCAGCGCCGGGGACCGAGGATCAAATCCCGGCCCCGGCTCGTGCGGAACCACATGCTGAACTGGGAGCTCCCCTAGTTCAGTTCTCTGTCTCTGTATCTCTCTCTCTCTCCTCTGTCAAAATAAATAAATAAATAAAATATATATTTAAAAAAAAAAAGAAAGAGGCACACAAATTCATGAAGGAGAAGAACAAACACCTGAGGACACTGAACGACACAGTAGAACAAGAAAACTCAGAACCATGGGAGAGGCCATCACATCCACACACAAAGGAGTGAACTAGATCTGGGAACCAAACACTTCACTGGTTAAGTATAAAAGGGGGCTGAATAGCAGCCTGGAGCACATTAAGGTCAATTTAGTGGCCTGGAGCCTGAGACAGGAATTCTCCCAGATGGTGGCACAAAAATTCAGAGACAGAAAGGATGAAAGTCAAGTAAAGGGAAATGGAGAATATAAACTCCAACCCTGATCTAAAAGGAGTTCCAAAGAGTGATCCTAGAGAACATAGAAAATTAGTAAAATAAATCAACCCAGGAAGGCACAAGTCCCTGGACTGAAAGAACTCACCACATGCAAAGCAGGATTATGTGAAAGACAATACTTAGGCACAGAGTGGTGAAATTTTTTTTTTTTTAAGATTTATTTTATTGTTTTGAGAGGAGAGGAAGAGAGAGAAAAGGTTGGAGGGCCCACACAGGTGGATGTGGGGCCACACAGGGCTGAAACCAAACTGGGTGCCTCCTGAATGGGAGGCAAGAACCTTCACCACCATGCTGGCAGTTACCAATTCAGCATATGGGTTTTGCACAGGCCAGGGACAGGACTCAATCCCCAGACCTAAGTGGTTATAAGTCAAGTGCTCAACCTGTTGAGCCATCCCAGCATCCCCCAGTGAGGCGAAATTTTAAAAAAAACCCAAAAAAGAAAAAATGCCAAATTCTTCTGGAGGAAAAAAAAAGAAACACAAATTGCCTACAGTAGAACATAAGCCAGACTGATTAACGTTGACTTGAGAGCCAGCAGGCCTGCATGTGAACCAGAGCCTCTCAGTCCTGGTTCTGTCACACAGTCCCCATCAGTTGTGCAGGGAACAGCACCTACCTCCCGGGGTGATAGAGGTTGGCATGTACAAAGCGCTGGCACAGAGAGCCCACTGAAGTAGACAGACAGCTCGCACTGCTAACAAGAATATCAGATGCACACAGGCAGTGAAACACTGTCCGGGGCTGAGGGGAAGCCTTCTCCACTCAGCCTTTAGGGAGAAAACAGGAATTTTCAGGCATGTGAGGACACAGTTAATCACCCACAGAAAGTTCCACACCCACCTGGAAAAAATTACCAAATGGTATGGTCCAGCCACCATGAAAATGAATCCAGACAGCAGATGGGTGGTAACTAGGGGTTTGGGGTGGGGGCGGGGCAGGGGGAACGAGGGCTAATGGGTACAGGGTTTGTTCCTGGTGCAATGAAAATATCACAGAATTAGATAATGGTGATGGCTGTAAAATATTGTGAATGCACTGGAAGTCCCTGAATTGTACACTTTTTTTGTTGTTGTTAAATTTATTGGGGTTACATGAATTGATATCAATTACATTGTTTCCAGGTGTACAATTCCACATTAAATCACACCATGTGCTTACCACCCAGAATCAGCTCACTTTCCATCACCATGTGTTTGATTCCCCCTCCCTACTCCCCCCACCCATCTCTCCTCTCCTACCCACCCCCTTACTCTCAGGTAACCACTAAACTACTGACTGTGTCCATGAATCTTTGTTTCTTTGTTCCTTTCAGTTTCATATTCCACCTATAAGTGAGGTCATATGTTCGTACACTTCGAAATGGTTAAAACTATGAACTCTTATGTTGTGTGAATTTTACTAGGCTGACCAGACATACCATTTGAAACGGAACAGAAAACAATATTACTGTCACTTTTGAAACAGTACATATGATCATCCTACTGACACCTTGAATCGAGCCCAGTGAGACTAGGCTGATCATATGTATCATTTGAAATGGGGCAGTACTGTTGTTTTCTGTCCCATTTAAAACAGCATGTTTAGTCAGCCTAATTTTACCTCAGCAACAATAAAATGAATCTAAGAACGTGGAAGACAAAAGCAGAAGTGACAAAAATTTTTAATTCACTGTTAAAACCATTTAGTGACTATAAGCATTAAAATGTGGAACTGAAATCCCAGCTGGCCTCATCTAAAGTGGTGGTAAGATTCAGGTGTGGCAGCAGTTAAGGCATATTAAAGTCCTCAATTTGTTCAGGTGGACGACAGAAGCACCATTACATGATGAGAGTCATATGTGAGCTTAAATACATCTTTAAAATATAAGTAATCACTAGAAAACAAAAATATATTATTTGAACACTTAGTAGATGGTTCACCACAGGAAACAGAAGGAAGGGGAAATTCTGGGTTGTCAATGATGGGCAGGGGTCTACTGTAATTTAACATCCAGGGCCAGGAATGCTAAAAGTCCTACAATTCAGGGAACAGTGTCACAGCCCAAAGGACAGCCCTGCCCAAAATGATAGCAGTGCCTCTGTGGAGAACATTGTTAAGGAATAAAAATTGGGACAAAAAAAAAAACAAAAACACAATCAACCCAACAAAAGGCAGGAAAGTGAGGGGCAGGGGGAGGGGGCTGTATAAGAAAGCAGAGTAGGGGAAAGCCGGGACGGCTCAGCGGGTTGAGCGCTCGCTTTGAGGCCATGAGGACCGAGGATCGAATCCCGGCTCCGGCCCAGGCAGGACCCACATGCTGAACTGGGGAGTTCCCACAGTTCGGTTCTCTAGCTGTCTCTGTCTCTGTCCCTCTCTCTATCTGTCAAAAGTAAAATAGAAATAAATATGCACTGAAGAC
>PVKE010003726.1:0-69894 GCA_004027555.1 Craseonycteris thonglongyai
AGCCCCGGAGCCCAAGGATCGAATCCCAGCCCCAGCCCATGCAAACCCACATGCTGAACTGGGGAGTGCCCCCAATTCACTTCTTGCTGGGGCCTATGTGGGAGGCTCCCGGCCCAGTTCCTGCCCTGCACAGCCCTGTGCCCACCTGTGGAGTGAAACTATATGGAAAACTAATGTCAACTATGGAGACTGCTCTGGGCCCTCCCCCTTCTCTCTGTCTCTCTCTGTCTCTGTTTCTCTCTGTCAAAAATCAATAAAATCAATCCTAAAAAAAAAAAAGAAACTGTAAATATTAACTTATTTTTTCATGACAGTCATTTCTGTGTTTGCTGTCTTACTACACATGATTAAAACAGATTCTGGATACATTTTAATACATCTCCTTTTACGTAATAAATGATCCATACTTATGGTGAAGTAGCTTCTCAGGCTGCTTTCTAGCTAAAGAAGATCAGGAGTATAGAGGCCTCTTCATTTTCTATTAGTCACGATTCTATCATAAAAAGATTCACTACAAGTACTTTGGAATAAGGGATTTATTATAGTGATTAAACATTCCACAGTTGTGGTAAGAGGTGAGTAAGTAAAAATCCAGAAAGGAAAAATGTATGAGCATACTAAAGTCACAAGATGGATGTCTTACAGAAATAGAGAAGGTGAACAAGTTGAAACTTGCTGAGAAAGCACTAAAGTAAACCAGGAAGATGATCTCGAAGAACCATTTATGGAAGGTTGTTGCTTTGTATGGCTTCTGCCTTTTGAGGGACTACAGACAAATGTCTGATGGTGGGCTGGGACCTGGGACTATTGGTTTGCAGACTAACATCTGGAAGGAAATCTGTACACGGAGCAAATGAACACAAGGATCAGTTGGAAGCCATCAGGCACTTCTGTGTTTGACCTTCACTTGCCTTTACTTCAGACAGTCAGTGTTTTTTCCTCCTTTGCTAAGGACAGGGATTCTCACAATCTGTAACTGGAGACTGTATTTCTCCTTTCTCTGAACAGAGTTGATTCATGGTATCTGAATCACTCTCATTCTCCCAGCATTATTCAACTTCCATCTTTGCCCTGTGGTTCAAGAGAAAAAAAATCTAGTTCAGAGTGTCTAGTTCAGAGTGTTGGCTTCTTGGGTCACATTAGAAGAAGAATTGTTTTGGGCCACACATAAAATACACTAACACTAACAATAGCTGACAAGCTAAAAACAAAACAAAAAATACAAACAACAAAAAATTTTATACTGTTTTAAGAAAGTTTACGAATTTGTGTTAGGCTACATTCAAAGCTATCCATGGGCTGCAGCTTGGACAAGCTTGATCTAGTTGATGGGATTGTCATATAGGTTAAATCCTCACCTCACTTGAGCTCACTCTTTATCTTTCCTTCCTATCTCCTTATCTTCTCACTTTCCTGCTTTCTATTCTTTCCTTATGCAAGTCCTATTCATTGAGTTCCTATGATGTACCTAACACTGTGCTAAATGCTGGGGCAGATCACAATATGAGTAATTGAGTAAAGGTAAGGCTTTATTTATCTGTGCCTGTCTATCTTATTCATTCATCTAATAGTTATAATTTGAGCTAGTATTTGCAGGCTTCTGTGTTGGGTGAGGGAGGCACCTAGCTCATCCTCTGGCAGAGCACAGAAGACACAGACACTTACTCATAGGCAAAGCAGTTATTGAAAAGGCCACAGGGGAGTTAAGACAAATGGCTGAAAGGCACTGAGGTTGAAAACATACATTAAAGTCCGATTATGGAAGCCTTTTAATGCTTGTCTAAGGACTTGGGTCTTTTTCTATGTTTAATGGAAAGTCATTAAGGATTTTTGAACTGTAGAAGACTGTCAAGAGTTGAACTTTAGGGAAGTTTAATAGACATTCTGTGGAAAGACAAGGAGGTGGCTTTGAGTGGAGTTAGGCTTATCAGTTAGTGACTGAGGAAGGGGGAGTTGTCATTGAGTCATTTATTAAATTCATCTTCTTAGAGCTGGGGCCTCCTTGGCAAAGTGTATTGTCCTGGGATGACTACAGATCTCTCGAAGCTTTCCCAGCTGTGGGCGTTGGGAGGGACTGGAGAACGGCTGTACCAGCCTCTTGGTGTCAGTGGGGTAGCAAGCTTATAGAACCAGGATTTAAGGCCTGCAGGAAGGCAGAGGATATTCAGGATTCAGGAGACCATGTCACTCAAGACAAATTCACTTGGTCACACAGGATCGTAAACAGTTCTCTTTGCCATGGCCCCTCTGACAAATGAAACTTCTTTTGCGACCAGATCAATAGTCACTGGGCTAGGAAATTGTTGGAGATAATTTTAACTCAGTGGAGCCTATTTTCTATAAATCATATTCATTTATACATCAATTTATCCACAAATATTGGCTCAGTGTGTGCTATGGCACCATGATATATAGTACATTGATGATGGTGGAGGTGAAGGGTGCATCTGTGCTTTCTCTTATGAGATGGTGGTGATGGTAGATGGTGGTAGTTTCTTTTCTTTCCTTTTTAAAAATAAATAAATAATGTTGTTACTTGTCAAAATAAAATATGGGCAACCTTATGTTAATACCCAGCCTCGGTCTATGACTCTCTTGGCAGAAATTGTTTCACAAAAGAGGCTACACACAGTTTTTATAAAGACAATGATAATATTCCTATCCAGCTCCTCTATGACAGGAATAGAAATGGATTTTTATATGTAGGTATCTAAGATGCTGGATCGCAGTCCAAAACCTTCAGAAAAAAGTTGCCAATGTGCCATCATGAGATGGCTCATGGAAGTAGCTGGTTACACGAGGAAGGTGGTGGTGAAGGGATAGTCAGCAGGCTGCAGACCATAGCAAGTCACGGGTCCAGAGCTGGCCAGTGTACTCAGAGAACAACATCATAGACAGTTGTGGAGTGTGAGGCCATCATTTTAGAATAGAAAACAATGGAATGACTGTTGCTTCATAAAAGAAAGATGACAAAAGACAAAATGGAGAGAATAGCCTTAGAACACCCATTTAAAAAATGTTATACTATTGTATAAAAGTTCAAACTTTTGAACTTTTTGTGGGTCCTACTAGATGGCAGAACAGGGGATAGTGGGTGGAAAATACAAGTTGGTCTCACTAGCAAGAAAAAAAAAATCTTCTGAATATTAGTGTTTCCTTCAGATGGGATATATTGTAGCCTTGTCTATTTCCCCATTCAATTTATAGTGCCTCGGTGACCAGACTATCCTGGAGCTCTTGGTAGATCCTCTTCCACAGCCAACACAGCGTCTGGATGGGTAAGTGTGTGCTGAATTGAATTAAGTAAATTCACTACTTTGGCGTTGATGTGTGTCCAGTATGGCAGTTTCTCATAAAATTCTTTGTGGGCTCAGTCATTGTAGTTACTCACAAGTAAAGATTGCCCATCACACTGAAATCTTATCTTATATTCCCTTTGGCACGTGACTTCTTGAGACTAAAACAGCCCTCTGCCTCATTTTCTCCATATGTACCAAAGACATTGCTAGCAGTTCATAAACCTTAATAATGTGTATGTGGAGCTATATAAAGATGGGATACTTTGTGAAACTGTCCTATCAGCCATTGCTGGACAACAGTTGAGACTCAGCAAAGCCAGACAGAAACAGCAAGAAGCAAGAAGCTAGAGCTGCTTGTGGGGATCAAGAAAGGTTTCATAGAAAAGGTCGCATTTGAGCTGAACTTGCCAGGTGGGCAGGGCTGAAAGGTTGAGGGAAGAGGCTAGAGTGGGATGCACGGGTTCGCTAACCTAAAAGTGTTGGGGACAAGATGGTGTGGGAAAGTTAAAGCACAGATTTTGAGAGAGGGGCTGAAGTGACAAGAGACAAGGCCTTACAAATGCCAGAGGGGCGGTGATGGTCTTAGGGCAGCCTAAGGGGTGATTGACATCCTGTGGTTAACTGGGCTTCCTTTCAGACTTGTCTGTTCTGTGGACCGTGAATTATTTTCCTATCTTCAAGCCACATCTACTTAGAGAATCTTCAAAACATGGTGTATCTAAAGAGGCTGCCATGAAATGACTCAGATTTCTGGTGTGTTGTCTGCTGTCATTGAGGTGGATCACCGGTTATCATGTTAAAAAAATATATTTTTTCCTTTAAAATAACCATTTTTGCTCCTCTCTTCTCCTCTGCCTGTTCTCTCATTTTGTTGGCAATAAGAATCACGGATTGGACAAAGGAGCAGGGGAGCTGCCTGCAGCCTTAAAGCAAAGGCAGTTTAAAAAAATTATTGCGTTATATTTAAAAATGCACTTGGCTTCCGCACGTCTCCCTGGTTTCTACCTCTATGACATTTCAGGTGGGCCTCCGCAGTGAAGAGAAAACACTCCACATTGCCCCTTCCTCTCGCAGACCTCTTAAAGCTGGGCTTTTTGAGACAATTGTGTATGAGTATCATGTTTTGATAAATCTATTTTCTAAAGCAAAGTTCCTTTCACCTCACATGCATCAGCCAGTATTACAGCTTCACTGAAAATTGACATCAGACAATAGGAAGATTGTCCTGAGGCCTCCAATATAAAAGGCTTAAGGAACCCAAATGGTTTTAATAAGATAATTAGAAGCTCAGGCCTGAGTTGAGGATTAGACTTTTCTCTCTTGTCTTTTTCAGTAGAAAACACAATAGAAATAATGATTTTTAAGGCCATCAGAGCAGAAACGGATTTTCCAGAGGGGCTGAAAGTGTGGGTGTCTGTGTGTGAGGGCTGGGGGTGGGGATATGGGGGGGAAGGGATGGCAAGCAGAAAACACACAATTTGCATGATAAACACATCCAGACAGCAGGCCCCACTACACATGCTGGGGCAGAGGGCTGGCTGGTCAGACAGGACATGCTTTGGCATCTTGATGAAGCAGAAATGAAGGGGGGTGGCCTCAGCCAGACCCCTCTCCTGCCGTCCTAAGCTCTGCCAGGCACCAGGCTTGTAACACTTGTCATAAGAAAATGACCTTGCATGCAAAATCAGACTCCTCTGCCTCTCCTCTGCATCACCACTGTCCCAGTTCTGGGTGTGTGTCACCTCACCCTTGGGGCCCTGTCACCTCCCAGGAAGGTGATCCTGGCTGCCAGCAGCTTCGTGGGTGAATTCAGTTGCACATGGGAACAGCAGCATTCTCCAGCATCGACCACCAGCTTTTCTGTCCTGTCTCCTGTTCCTTTTCTTTCCTTCCCATCTCTTCCTTCTAATGTGACTCTACACAATTTTGAATAAATGTAACCCTGGAAGCAAGTTGCTATTAGAAGTGAAATGACTATGGTTAAAAGGACCAGTTCTCGAATAACCAGTGTTCCTCCTGGGACTTATCCAGCAGTCAGCACGGCGCTCAATGCTATACAACAGCCTCCTTTTATCCTCATAACGAACCTGGGAGGAAGCATGTTCTAATACCCAATACAGTCACAGTTGAGCAACAGAAAGCCTAGGTAACATTTGTGAAGTCACGTGGCTAGTGAGTGGTACAGCCAGGGGTGGAGCCCCACATTGTTCCCCTCGAATACAGACAGTGAGCAGGTTACAACTCACCCTCCACACTGATCAGTGCCCCACATGAGAATAAAACCCAGGACGCCTCCTTGGGGTCCTCTCAACTCAGTAATTCTGACAAGTCTGATCTGAACTCAATTTACGTGACTCTTGATGAAAAGCCTCAGGGAGATGCCCCCAGCCCTTCGGCAAGCCAGGGATGCTCCCCAGGACTCAGGCACGAATGAAAACCTGAGGATTGGGCCCCCCAGAAAAGCTGCTCATGGGCTGGTACATGCCCTGAGCTGCCTCATGGAGATCGCTCCCTCATGGAAGACGCTACATGAAATCTTGTACCTAGAAGATTGTATACAAAGTCTCTCACAAAGGATACACTTGGAAAATATAAGCCCCGGCCTCATTCCCTCCCCTCAGTGATATGCAGCCTCCTGCAGGGCAGGTGTGGGGGCATGAACACAGGCAGCCCCTGGCACTGCTTTGTGTGGACCGTTTCCTGGTGGTGTGGCCAGAGAGAGAGACAGGCTGCACATCCCCTTTCTAGAGCCTGCGCTGAAGGCGGCACCGTGAATCCAGGTGATCACCAAGTTGGTGCGTGAAGCTCAGGCTGCGGCCACCAAGGTTACCTCACTTAACTGTGTTCGGTGTGTTCATGTACTCACCTTCAAGACCCGGCCTCTGGGTGTGTTGAGAGTTATGTACCATAATCCAGGGGTGTCAAACTTGATGAAAACACAGGCCATTTGGTGCAACAGGCAAGATTCACGCGGGCCACATCACATTTACAAATGTCGCGGGAACTGAGTCAGCACGTTTATACACGCCCCCAGGCCCCCAGGAAAGGCACTGGGCCACGTGTATACTCGTCTTCAGTAGTTAAAGGGTTAACGAGGGAATTGCGTGTACAGTATTGCCTCCATCTCCCCTAAGCGCTATTTTCTTCATAACAATTTTTTCTATTTTCATTTTATTTCAGAGCATCGTGGGTAAGGTGACCAGATTTTAACATTGGTAAAACGGGACACCATTGACCAGGGGGGAGGGGGTTCTTGATTAAAAATTTGGTCTATCTCCCGCCGTTCCCAAGCTTGTCATGCATTCTTTCCAAAAATCAGAACTTTTTTAAAACGCCGCGGGACATGGGACAAATTGTTAAAAATCGAGACTGTCCCGCCAAAAGTGGGACGTCTGGTCACCTTAATCGTGGGCCACAAAACATTACCTCGGGGGCTGCCAGTTTGACACCCCTGCCATAATCTATGAGGAGTATTTGGGACAATGTCAGAGGAAATGGTTAATGTGTGTAGGTTCTTTCTTCTCCCCTTTATCTCCTTTCATGTTCATATTCAGGCCACTGCAAGGGGTCTAGCTCTAGCCTGAAGGATTTGGAAGATTAACAAAACCAGGCCTGCCTGTAATCGCGGCTGGGACTCTGTCCAGGTGAAAGATGTATGTTGCCCCGAGATGAATGCAGCCCCCCAGTGCAGAGGAAGCAGCGTGAAGGATGAGCAGTCTCCCTTCTCAGCACCTGAACAGGGAGGCAGGCAGTTCCCTTCACCAGAAGCCAGTCTTCATTTTTTGCAATGAAACTTGAGAAAATCATCTTCAATCAGTGTCATTCCCAGGAAGAGAAAGAGCCACTTCATATAAGTTCAGTGATTTCCCAC
This sequence comes from Craseonycteris thonglongyai, assembly GCA_004027555.1. Taxonomy (NCBI): domain Eukaryota; kingdom Metazoa; phylum Chordata; class Mammalia; order Chiroptera; family Craseonycteridae; genus Craseonycteris; species Craseonycteris thonglongyai. Next base: position 7,171 of record PVKE010003726.1, read on the forward strand.
AAAAAGAAAAATTTGATGAGGCTATGTCCTGGCCACCTGTACCTTCTCCCAGTCATAACCCACCCCCCACTGAATGGCCCATCACCTCCTCCCATCTGCACAAAATGCAGCTCATCAGCTTGGGTGAGTCAACCTATTTTCCCCTTGTTTCTTGGAGGCATTCCACTTTTGACACAACCTCATTTCCAACTTGTTCCTTGAAGGTGTCCCACATCTGACACCCTCTCTCACCCATTGAGGCTCCTTGAGATTTCTTGTTTCTGCCTCCTGCCACACATTAGACATCTCATGAGGCTCTGAAACTCTCTCAAATACAGGTCACCACTGTTGGTCTTGCCCTTTAGCCAAGACAATTTCTCAGATTTTTTTTACCTTCCTCAGTTCCTTTTTACCACACACTTAGGGCTTGAGAAATAATAAACGTATATTCTTTCTCATGATTCCAACATGATACTTTGCTAAACTACCATAAGGTTCTTAACCTGAGGCCCTGTCAATTTTATTCAAGCTTTTAGAACTTTTCTTTTGGGCCTTTTACAGCAGAATGACCATCTGTTCTACCTCAATTTATAAACGAAGCCAGAGTACAGTCTAAAACATTATTCTGTAAGTTAGTCATTCCTCATTCTCTCCACTGCTGCCATTTGGTTTAAGTCCCTCTCATGGGTCACCTGCATTGTTGTAATAACTGCTTATTTGGTCAGTCTGCATGAGTCTTGTATCCCTCCTCCCACCTCCCCATCTCACTACATGCCTTCAAAGTATTCTCAGAGCATCAGCAACAGAGGGACTGAGACGTAGTGAGAACTTCTCCAAGTCTATGGATGGCTCCCTCTCCCTGGGAGAAAAGGCTCTGGATATTCTAGTCCTTCCTCTCCCCACACCACCCATTCTGTTCTCTGAACTCACCTCCTACTCTACCCCGTGATTCCTTCTTACTGTCTTCCAACCTGCTGAGCAGACCTCTACTTCAGAGTACCACTCCTCCCAGAAATCTAGTGAGTTTTACTTTTTTCTTTTCATCACTATCTACTGTTTCCTTAAATGCCATCTTTTCATTGAGGTCTTCAGAAAACACCCTATTTTAAACTGCAGTTGTTACCTTCTGTACTCCAGCATCTATCATACTTATTCCCCTTCCTTGCTTTATTATTTTCTTCACATTACTTATAATTTTCTAACATATGATATGTTTTACTTATTTATTAGTCAGTCTCCTCCCAGTCAATTTTAAGCTGCATGAGGGTGGGAGTTTCACCGATATCCCAGCACCTAGAACACTACCTGGCATTTACCTCAGGAAATGCACGATGAGTAAATGGACTCTAATAACTGCAGACAAGCCTGGGGCCTGGTCATCTCTCCATCCATCCCCTCACGGTTGCAGATATATCCCTTACTACAATGCAAATGACCTTTGACTGGCCCCATAGGTTTCCCGTAGCTATGATAAAGGCGTAGCACCTTTCTTCAGGAAATAAATCTATCCAGACTTCTTTCCAGTCATTAGTTATGCCCTAACTCTAACTAGATTTTTCTTCACCATGTCTCACTGACTTTAAGGGACTCTTTAAAGTATAGGTGACCTTGTATACACCTATTCCCTATTCAAGGGCTAGCATGGAGATGAAGAATGGCCCTGTTCTTATTACAAGTTGCCAAGAAACTTCATTGGCTTGGTCAATCCAGACAACCTTTATTCAGAGGGAAGAGAGATATCAGGTGGCAAAGACACGATCAGTTAATTGGCTAAAAGAAAATATTCTATTAGTTGGGTTGGCTTTGTTTAGAAACATGCCTTCCCTCTAAGCCTATATAAAATACACATATGCCCAGTTATTCAAAACCTTAGAGAATAAGCCCAAACTTGCCTCATTTATTTGTCCTGAAAGTAGGAACTACTACTTGTAGGTAGACATGGGGGTGGGGGGCTACCCATTTTCTTATACTAGTATCTGTGAGCTTCAACAGTCCCAGCCAGATAGCTTGCACCTAGGTGGGGCAGGGAACTAATATTTAGAGTGGCTACCCTGGCTGAGTACTTCACATGCCTACTGCTACTTATTTCTCAAAGTAGCCCTATGAGCTAGGTTTTATCATCACATTGTACTGATGAGAAACTGAGGTGGAGAGAGGTTTAGTAATTCCCCAAAGTCATTTGATATGTGGTGTCAGAGCTGAGATTTGAACTAAGTACTGTCTGATTCCAACACCGCTTTCCTTTAGTGTTTCAATTGGGATTCTGAGTCTCATTCATTCTCATCTAGGCTACTTGGATAAAAACTGTTTTTAGAAGAGCCAAAGGTTCAGAAGGAAAAGCAGATTAAATATCCCCTTGCATGATCCTGAGAGTGTAACTGCTTTCCAGCTATGTACATAAGCATTGGGGGTCGGGGTGGGAGGGGTCAACCATTCTTTAGTAATTATCCAAGGCCAACTATTATACATTTAATTCTATATTGGGACATATCCAACAGCTAACGAGAGAAATCTACCTTAAATTGTCTTAAGAAATAAAATGTATTGGCTTCCTAAAATGTCCCATGAGTAGCACAATTTCAGCAATTGTGGAATGCAGTGCTAAAACTGTGGCATCAGAAATCTGTCCCTTTTCATCATGTCTCTATTTTCTTTCATGTTAGCATTTCGTCAACAAGCTCTCCCCTTGAGGGGGCAAGTTGGTCACAATTAGGTACACGTAGCTTACCTGAACAATCATAAGAAATAGGTATTTTCTTTCCTAGTATTTTTAGGTAAATTCAGGAGTGGAGTCTCACTGGCCTGGCTAGAATCATGTGGCCATCACAAAGTCATAAAATGGCCAGGATAATGACACAGTTTGATCAGTTAGACACAGGTCATGGAATGGAATCAACTCCACTCAAACAACATATACTAAAAGATGGGGAAAGGGTTCTTAAAGGTAAATCAGCATACTATGGGCAGAATAGGAGCAGATAATGCTGGACAGGAGAAAATAATAAATATCCACCAAACCAACGGTGATATAGGACAGCTTGTATATTCTCTATATGCATCAATTTCTTCATCAGTAAAGCAAACATACATGTATCTCACAGCATTTGTTAAGGATCCAGTGACACAATGTTTGAAATTGCTTAGCATATTGCTTGATGCTTTGTAAGTCCTTCAAGTAGCATATTATTATTTTATATCATATTGCCCCAGGCCTGATGCTTGCAGTTGGATTGCCTTATTTTCCTTATGCCTCTGGCTTCTTAACTAAATAGCCCAGATTTCTGAAACACTGCATTTTTTATGGCTGGAGGGTCCATGAGAAGCTGGAACTTTCAGAAAGGCTGCTACAAAAGCTGTTGGCAGCCATTATTATTCAACAGGAGTCTCTGTGTTTGATTTGTATAGACACAAGCAGAGGTACACATCTCATTATTCTATTAATTCTCTAACATGTCACTGTTTGGTCATAATCTCCTTTCCCCAAAGACAAGGAAGGAACAAGGAGACAACAGTAACACACACAACAGATTGCGCTTTGATACACATGAAAGATCTAGAGGAGGAAGGAGAATAACTTTATCTGTAGAAAATACTCCATAGACTTTGGTCTTGGTAGCAATTAACTGGTTAGGGACTATCTTCTGAGGGAAGTCATATTAAATAAGTTGTGGGGATAAACTTCTGGGGACAACTTTTTCTGTCCTTTCCCTTCCTTTAAATCTGTTCTGTGAATATCTCATGATAGGTGCTGAAAGCTCACATTACCTCCCTGGTGGCAGCTATCATTGTTTTAGAAAACAGTTTTTAAGCAAGATTCCTTGGAAAGCTTAAAGAAAAAAGAAACAAGAGTCAGCCAAATTTCCACTGTTGAAACATGAAAATGGCACAGGAAATGAAGAGCTGCCAGGGAACAACCGACCATGGCAAGGAACATTCAGTCTCCTCATTCTGTTTTTAATACATTCTTTTTCTGAACATAAACTTTTCCCCCGTTTCAGAATGAGAAAGTGAGTTACAATCAATACCCACTGAACCAGCATTTTGTTCCAAAGACGTATCCACGAGCAAAACAGATAAGATTGTTGCTCTCAAAACCTTATACGCCAGTCGAGGAGACAGAAAATCAACACATAATTAAGCAAGAAAAATATCAGAGAATAAAGTAAGCCAGAGTGGAGCTAGGTTTATGTGGCAGGGCACGGATGGCAATGTTGGGCCAGGTGACAGCAGCAAGTGAGCTGATGGCTGGCTAGATCCTATTTACAAACCATAGCACAGCCTCCAGCTTCTAGAGAATGATTCTATGGCCAGTGGTTTCAACCTGCAATTTTTTCAAGGGAATTGGCCTTGGCTGGTAGGAGATGCTAATGAGGCAGTCAACGGCTGATTGATACAGTGGTACAAAAGCCTGGCTTCTTAATTTAAGGCAGGCCACCTTGATTTACGCTCTAGATTTCTCACCACCATCACAACCCATAGATCACACCATGGCTAGACATTACCCAAAATCACATCTGTGATCACATTCTTGTTTTCTTTTCTCCTTTCTTTCCTTTTACAGGGTTTCCTAAGCATAAAATTTAAATAAGACATGTGCTCTTAAACCCCTCTCTTGGGCCTTGTTTCTTGAAAATCCAACCAAGACTGGTCCCGGAAGGCCTCTTTTAAGCTATTCTATGTAAGCTAAGAAATGAGTGATGAGAAGTAGTCAGAATTCAAACATCTGGTGGAACAAAAGCTTGACATGCTTAAAGAATCGAGAAACAGTCTTGGCAGGAGGGCACTCAAATGCGAGAAAGTGGGTGAAGAGGAAGTCAGCAGGCTCTAACACCCGAGCCAAGATCCTATACAATAAAGATTCTGGTTTTTTGTCCAAGTGTAATGGAAAGCTGTCATAGAGTTTTGAGCTGCTGCATGCCCTCATTTATGTTTTAAAATGAATTTCACTGGAGAAGAGATAGCATGGGGGTCAGTACCAAATAGCAGAGTGCTGAAGATGACCTTGGTTTGGACCAGCAACTACTGTGGGCCCGATATGGGCTAGACAGTCCACATGTACTGTATTTTTCCATGTATAATATAATGCCTACTTTTCTAACCCAACATTAAGAAAGCAATACACAGGTTGCTCTAAAAAGTACATGTTTGTTTGTTTTTTCCTCTGTTCATTCTTTTTTTTTTTTCATTGCCTTTGTTCATGTATTTGGCTGACTCCCAAGTTTTGCTCTAATAATTTTAAACAAAAATATCATCTTACACACAGAAAAACATGGTACATTCTAAATTCTACTAACAATTCTGTGAGGTAGTTGTTTTAGAGATAAAGAAACTGATTGCTTAAATAATGTATGTGAAGCCATACAGCTCTTAGGCTAGAAATTTGTGATTTAAACTGAACTATCTGGCTCTAAAATCTCTATTTTTGTTACTTTAGTTCCCTCTTAACCTAATTTCCTTGTGCATCCTTTCTTTGAAAATATTATAGCTTAATCACTTGGCTTGCCATGTTTGGGTCATCAGAGGTGTTAAACCATCTCTCTGCCATTGGAGAGATGAGTCCTTTCTGAAGTAGCAACCTGTTGGGACTCTGAAAGACTCATTGCCGTTATTCAAGCACATCTGTTTGTAATTATGAGGTGCCCTACACTTGCCCTTTTCGTCAACTTAATTACTCTCAATTATGTGAACACTCTGCCCTGACCAGCCCAGAGATCCACTCCCTTGCCAACTACAATGGTTGGTTTGCAAAGCCCCTACTCCCATCTCCAGTCTAAACATATGGGCTCTCTTCTCAGATCCAAGCACAAAAGGGTTCAGGTCCAAGAAGAGTGTGAATAACAGCTCCTTTTTGCTTTGTCTCTATCACTATGGCAATGCAAGAGATGCCTAAAATACCTGGGGCCACGTTTGGAGTTGTAACAAAATCAATGACTTTTTCAACTAGAGGGATATGTTTAATGGATATTTAATTTAAGAATGGTTTTCTTGTCTTGAAAAGTCATGGCAATCCAAAACCTCCTCTCAGCATGATGCAAATAGAAAAAGAAAAGCCAAATCCACTTGCAGCAATCAATTTGGAATTAGGGAAGAGAGCTTCCAAAGTTTGAGCAGTATGAAGGTTTGAAGAACAGCAAATTAGGGGGAGCAGTAGCTAGAGCTTTTTATATGGTTGAAGAAGGTTCTAAATTAATATCTAAGCTTTGAGAAAGCAGGTTGAAAAGGTCTCCATATTTAGTATAAAATTATGAGGTAACTACAAGGTGAGTCCAATGTGTAATAGAATACAGACGGAACAAGGATAAGGAGTCTTATCATTTACTTAGCCTCCCTCCTGCAAGGCATGTTTTAAAGCATTTCACCTCTATAATTACATTTACTCCTATACCAATCCAATGGGGGTGATTATTGATATTCTGGTTCTCTAGTGGCAGAAATGGACTCAGAAAGTTGAACTTTCCAGAGGCTATACACCTAATAAATGGCACAGATGGCATCTGAGCCTTGGTCTCTGATTTCAAAGACTACAATAACTTTTCAGTCTGCAGTAAGAAAATGAAAAAGTGAGCAAACAAAGGAGAAGTGGAGAAGAGGAACAAAACATGAATAGGAAAGACAGATTTTTATTGGAGATACCTGACCAAGAGGACCAAGCAGCTTTTTAATTGGGTGTTGAGGGAATGATTAAAGATGTACAGAATCCCAAAATATACTGAGTGCAGCTTGATAAGTGTGTGCACCACGAATAACTGCATATAATTAACTATCGTTCATTCCTTAATGTATGGTTTAATTGCTCTCAAATAGTCCTCTTAGACCCTATTTAATACTGCAGAACCATTGACATCTTTGTAATCTGTGAACCAAGGATATTGCAGAGCAAGTTTCCACTCCCTGAATGCAAGATAGAACCTAAACAAGTCCATGTCCACTGGGGTAAGGCAGAGCTTAAAGTAGGACTGCTTAAAGGAGGGTTATTAGATGTCTGTGTTCTAGTCCCAGACCTGAGAAAGCACCTGGAGTTAAATCCACATGGAGGACAAGGATGTTAATATAAATCTTTCCAAAGAATTTCCAGTGACCTACATGGTCCCTCTGTCCTATATTTTGGTCAAAGGTTCTTTTTTTAATTCTTATATTTATTGGGATAGCATTGGTTGATAACACATTGTTTTTAGGTGTACGTTCTACATTTCATTGTCTATACATTGCATTATGTGCTCACCTAGAGTCAGCTTTCTTACCATCACCACATATTTGTTGCCCCCTCTCTACTCCCTCCTCCCCGGCCCTTCATCCTGCTGCTCTCCCACCCACTTTCCCTTTTACCCTCAGGTAACCACTAAACTATTGACTGTGTCCATGAGTTTTCATTTCTTTGTTACTTTCAGTTTTATATTCCACCTATCAGTGAGGTCATCTGTTTCTTGATACTTTCAGTCTGACTTATTTCATTTAATAAGACGGTGTCAAGGTCCATCCATGTTGTCACAAATGGCTATATTTCAATTTTTCTTATTGCTGAGTAGTATTCCATTGTGTAAATGTTGTACAACTTCTTTATCTAGTCATCTATCAAAGGACACTCTGGTTATTTTCATGACTTGGCCACCGTGACGAGTGCTGCGATGAATATTAGGGTGCATATATCTTTGCAAATTAAGGTTTTCAAGTTTTGGGGTAAATACCCTGAAAAGGGACTGTTGGGTCACATGGAAATTCTATTCAAGAATTCCTCATGTTCTATTGGATGTACAGGCATGAGGTTTATATGCAGGTAGACACTGTAACTTTCTACCAGAAGATAAGAAGATGCTCTTGGGCTTCCTCAATGGAGCCCAATCTCCTCTTTGCAATCAATGTCCTAGTTAGGGAAATCTCTTGGGAGAGTCTTAACTTTAACATGAGCTCTTCCCTAATTCTCCAGATGAAGGTGGTCCTGCTTCTGTTCTAGAACTCGGGCACAGTCCATCCCTGATGGCAAAAAGTATATGTTCATTTTTTTCTCTTCCTTTTCCCCCCACTGCCTTTGTTCACATATTTGGCTGATCCTTTGCAATTTTTCCCTTGTCCACCTAGAACTCAAGCTGGTTTCCAATGAACCTGTTTCTGAGTAATAACACAAACTACAATGATAGTATTTTCCTTTATCCTCTGAGATGTCCTTTGAGAATTGATAAATGCAACTGCCAATGTTTGCAATGTTCAGAGAGAACTGTATTCAGGAAGGATAAGCAGAAATGTGATCAAGAAAGCATTTTCAAGTCTCTGCAATATGCATCTTGTTGAACTGACAAAGCTGGGAAGCCAACTAACGAAAGACAATTCTGTAGCCGAAGCAGCATGGAGAAGTTCTCCTGGCTTTCAGGACCTATCTCCCAGGTGGAGAGGCAGCTTATTATAGCTGACACAATTATATGTGGTCTTAATAGACCATTTGAAATATGACAAACTCTGAGTCAGTTTCTGTAATTCCTTTCCCAGGAATGTCCAATTGGGTCCCTGTGACAAATATAAATATAATAACAAGAACCAGAAATTTCTACCTATCATGTATCAGGGACTGTTCTAAGCACAGCTCCATGCATTATCAATGGCAGCCCTATGAGGTAAATAATATTAAAATTCCCTCTCTACAAGTGAGTAAAATGAGGCTTAAGGGCGATAAAGTGTTGCCATAGCTACACAATAGGTAGATTTGACATCAGGTTCAATTTTCTTAGCACTTAGTATCCCTCTCAAAGTAGGTGACCAGATGTACCATTTTAAATGAGATAGAAAACAACGGTACTGTCCTATTTCAAATGGTATGTACGGTCAGCCTAGTCTCACTGGGTGAATTTCAAGGTGTCAGTAGGCTGACCATACATACCATTTGAAATGGGACAGTACCTTTGTTTTTTGTACCATTTAAAATGGGACATCTGTTCAGCCTATCTGAAGGATAACTGCAGATTAGAGCCCCGAACAAAGTAGGGAGGTCTTACCACTCTTGGGTATTGCAAAGAAGAGAATAGGAGACTGTTGAGACCTGAGGTGCTGGCAAATTCAAGTACCATGTGAGGCCTTGTATAGACTCTTGGTAATATAATCCTCACCACAATCACTCTGGAAGGTCACTTTCATTATCCTCATTCTACACACATGGAAATATAAGCTGGAGGCTATTAGTGTGGTCCCCAAGGACATTTAATTATTCATGCATTCATTCAACAACTATTTATTGGGCATCTATGAAGTTTCACATTCTGTACTGGATGGTGGAATGAATGAAATAAGTGAAATTACAGCTCAGGGAAGAAATTGGACTCTAATTAAATAGCCACATGTGATCATATATAATATGACCACAACTGTCACAAGCATGAGCCATGGTGCTCTGCAAGTGAGCATTTTCCTTACAAGGGGGTCAGAGAAGACTTCCTCCAGGAGGTAACTAGTGGTCTGATGTCTAAAGGATGCAAAGGGGGTGGTAAGGAGGAGAAGGAAGATCATTTCAGGCTGATAGAAGAACAAGTACTAAGATGACTCTGTATGGGGAACAGGAGCACAGGGAATTGGAACCTTAAACGGCTACACTGTCCAGTGGGTCCAGACACTATAGCCTGCCTGACCTGCCCTTGGAGCTGAAACCTCACAAGCTAAGGCCATATAACACTCGTTGGGAGTCTTATACTCCCTAACCCGGCATCTAGGTCCTTTCCAGCTCTTCCAGTTTCAGGATATTCTAGTCCACAGACTCCGATCTCAATAAGACCTTGTTTCTGATATAAGAATCCCTATTCATCCAATCTTATTAGACACTCAGGTTTGGATAGCAGAGAATTTGGATAGTGAGAGATGCATATACATGGTGGTGGTTTCCCACAATGCTATCTGAATGCCAGGTCATCCTCTGGTACTATTTCTCCATTCACCTGTGTTTCTGCTAATCTCTGACCTCATCACTGAGTTTTCTGGTCCATAGGTAAACCATAGTCACCTGTTGCCAGCAGTCTTTCCACCTGTACTTCTGGTAATCAGTAGATACTATCTGCCTGCCTACTGGATGCCATTTTAGCCTTTTGCCAGGACTATTGCTACCACCTGTTCTCCCCTTCCAGGGACAGACAGCTTGCCTTTGTGCTTACCTTTGCATATTCATGTTGGGTCCTGACCTCGGCAGTCATGCTCTCTCTGAGTCCTTGAGGCCTAGATCCTTCACATGCAGGCCATCCATGCACTGAGCAAAACAGGTTGAGTTTCAGCATGCCAGGTCATTGCAGGTGGGGCTGGATTCATTTTGCTGCTCTAATCCTGGATCACTGTTATCAGTGGTAGATTGTAGGCTTTTACTAATTCCTACCACATATTCCCAAGGTATTAGTCTTGCCTCATTTTTCTCTTTGCTTTCTGGCTTTACCACACTTTTCTGATATCCTGATGTTCTGCCTAATCAATGCCACATGCCTTTTTGTAGGGAAAGTTCTTGTCCCCTTAAATCCAGTCTCTGGCAGGGTTTTCCTATCAAACTGAATGGATTGCCTTGAGCCACCAACGACCTTCCACCAGATTGAGTCATCCATTTTCTGTGTCCATGTTCTTACCCTAAGACAACCTCCATATGGCTATGGTATTTGGACTATGGTTCCTACCAGTGGGATCAGTCACAGCATGATGTTTTGACAGTGTTATTTAACTTTTCTGAGCTTCAGTTTTCTCATCTGACAGTGAGGTTAAAAACTATATCTACATTGTAGATTAGTGTGAGGATTAAAAAGTTGACATGTCATACATCTGAAAGACTGCCTGAGAGAGAGCACACTCTGGACCAAGCTTAATTATTCTCCTGGCTTCCTGTATGTCCCCACTGGTGTGCTGTAAGTGGGAACCTGCTTAGGCTAGGCTGATATTTCAGACCTCCTCTCAGCCTTCGAGTAGTTGGTCACACTAGCAAGATCACTTAGGATCCTTGCTTAGACTCCAAGCCACAGACTGCAGCAATCAGAACGTGCAAAGGGAAACCAACTTGTATCCAATGCTTCATTCATTATTTTATTCATTCAAGAAATATTTATTAAGTCTGTACTCCATATAAAGCGTTAGGCTCAGTATTTTGCTGGCCTCGCCTCCTATACATAGCTTCTTGGGTTGGGCATTTCCCAGAGCTGGAATCCTCATACATAGAAAGCTAGAGCCATAAATCCTGTCCCAATACATTCTGCTTTTTTGAGCTCATTAACTCCTTGGCAGATAGTATAGTCTATACAGACAGAGAGAGCTGAAATGTTCCACATGTGTCACATGCTCCCCATGCTTGCCAATGTCACCAGACCCACAGTTGATATGGGAGAGATTTAAACTAAATCTTCCACAGAGCCACCCCATCTAAGGTTTCTTGCATCCATGAAGCTCTGACTCATTCCCATGCTTTTCCTCCCCAAAGAATTGGCTCACTGACCTCCACCCTTGCTGTCCTCAGGCCCTGCTTGTCTGAAGCCATGCCTGTGTTTTTCTGTGCTATTAAGCCCTTCAAGGCAGGGTCACCATCTGTCTGAATTATCCATGTCCTTCAGTCCAATGCTTGTGATTGTCATCATGCTACACAAGCACTCTGGACAAAGTGAAAGCAGATATTTTTTTCCATCCTTGAATAAACCATAAAGCCACAACCCAATGTCTTGAGTACTCTGATCAGAGTTGGAAATATGTCCATAATTAAGGCTTCCAGGTTGATTGAAACATAGTTCTAAAAATTGGTTTTATTAGTAATGGGGGGAACTATTTTAATGGACCAGAGTGTTGGACGTTTTATTGCTTTTAAAAATAAATGGGTTTTTAAAAAGAAGAATAGAATAAGGAGCGGGAAAATAAGGTATCCCAGGCAATGAGTAAAAATGTTTCTCCGAAGGTTCTCACTCATGCCTGCCTCTTCATGCTGCTGCTTTTTCTTCTTCTTCTTCTTGTCCTTCTTCTTTCTTTTAGATTTATTTTATTGTTTGAGAGAAGGTGAGAGAGAGAGAGAAGTGGGAGGGCCCAGAGCAGTCTCCATAGTTGTACATTAGGTGTGACATGATTTCATTCCACACAGCTGGATATGGGGCCACATGAGGCAGGAACTGAGGGCTTTCCACATGGGCTATGAGAATCTTTAGCAAGGGGCATGGTGGTTACCAGTTATGCTGTAGTTCAGCACATGGGTTTGCATGGGTCATGGCTGGGATTTGATCTCCAGACCTTGCAGTTGCAAGGCAAGCACAAAACCTATTGAGCTATCCTGGCACCCTTTCTTTTTTTTTAAGTTGCAAACTGTCCCCAGTGATAGTGATGTTAAAAAAGAAGGATTGGGAGACAAGCATGCCCTTTGGAAAATTGTCTAGCTGATTTATGAAAGTTTGTTGATCAGTTGATTGGCGGAAGGGTTGATGGTGCTTAGGAAGGATGAAGAACTCTTCAGAGGGGCCTGCCAATTAATATAGGTTGGCAAACATCCATCTGGTGCTTAAGTTGATATTAATCTGGACACATCTAAGTGCAGCTGAAAGACTCAGGGACATAGTGGCCATTGTGAGCAGCCCTGTGAGGAGAGGCGAGGAGAGGGGTAAGTTTTCTTCTAAATGTAGACTGTTACAGGCTCATTGAGGGTGAAGGTCAAATTGCTTCACCTCACTTGGTCTTATTAACTCAGATGGAAAAATGAGTTAGAAGCAGATCACTCATGTGGAGAATGGATCTAACTACTGAGAGCAGCTTTTACAGGTCAATGTGATTCCTGAGGAAAAAAGAATATGGTGGATGGATAGAGAGGAATGAGGAAGTGCCACAGGCTCCTTGGGGAGCAGAGTCCTCATTACCATCAGGATCATCATGATGGAAAATCTTTTCCATTTCCTACCACCAGTTGTTGTCAAAAGTCTTTGCTTTCTCTCAGGCCCACAGTGAGAATTGTTACCCAAACTTGAATTGGGCTTCCATGGTTTATTTGCAGGCATAGAGTGGGCATTTGGGGAATAGGCAGTACTCTTGGGATAAAAAGCAACCAATATATGTCTAGACAACAAAAGAAAAAGCAACAGTCATACTTAATCTTCATCTGTCTCACCAATCACCTCCAGCCTGAAGCTTTGGTTCCCTGATTCTTGCTGGAGTGGCTCTGGGCTCCTTGAGTTAAATTTTGCTGAATACTGATTCTACTTTAGCAGATCTCAGAGCCTGACAAGAAACTGTGTGCTCTGGCTATAACTAAGTACCTTTCCCTCTACCTTTCACACTCATTTCTGCCCAAGTGTTCTGCCAGCCCAAGTCTCAGAGAAATGACCATCAGCCCTTCTTATAGTAAGAAAATACACTGCTGGACATTTTCCTAAGGTGAATTTATCAAATATCTTTCCTTGAAGATAGAAGAGTCTAAGCTAGATATGCTTGCTCTCAGTACCTCCAGTCAAGCATAGCCTTTGAAAGGAAAGATAAATGGGTGTCCTCCACTCACCATAGAAAATGATAATTTTCTGCTGGGTACCCAGGGCCAGACAGAAAACCATTGATCATCCTAAACAAATGTCCTTCTATAAATCTTTATCTCTTCTGAAGATAATTGGGAGGACAGTGGCTTCTGAATTTGCTCTTCTTCTGCAGTTACCTCCCTTTTACTCTTCTGGGAATATTTGCTTTCAAAGCCGAAATGTACTACCTGGTTCCATTTATCAAGGCCAAGGAACCCCAAATTATTTCCTATTTCAGTTCCAATGTGTCAAGCTTGAAAATTCTATAATTTACTGGCTCTGTAAGGTACTTGCCTTTTTCCACCACAGGTGATCATGTCATGTGACCTCACAAGGACTTATCCAGACTACTAGTCCCATTGCTCTGTTTGGATTTAAGACTTGCACACCTTCTCTTCTTTCATATATTAGTTTATTCATTTAACATGCAACAAATCATATGCCCATCACTGTGCCAGGATGCCCAGATATTAAAGTAGACCTGATGACAGATATGCATGTGCCTGAGGTCTACCCAAATGAGTCTTTTTGGTCTTGGCTTGCTAATCAGTACCCTATGAGGTGTGCAACTAAAGCAAAAAAGAAAAAATCACTTTGCTGGGTCACATTCATAACCAAACCTATACCTTTTCAGTTCTAAAAATCATTGGAAACATTCACAGCCTTAAATTTGGCTTTTTTGGTTCTCTGAACTCTTAATTAGCTATGTTGCTGCTACATCAATATCATAAGACCCATATTCAGTTTTCTAAAATCTGGGTTATTATAATGTTTAACTTTTAATAAAACATTCTAACAATACTAATGCAAATCATAACTATCCTGAAAGGTCTATGAATCAAAGCCACTACTTCACAGCCAGCTGCCATAGTTATTTGGCATTTACACAATAACCTTTAAGTAGAAGAGCATGTTCCTAAGCATTCTGGGCCTCAGCAAGGGGCCCACCCATGTGATTAAAAAGCACAGCCTCTGTGTTGTACTGTTATGTGCAAATATGATGAAAGGAATTTTTAATGTGGCAGAAACAAATGTCGACTCTTAGAAGATTTTCCAAGCATCTATTGAGTTCAAAGATCACCAATACAGTGCAGATGGTTCTTTTTGTAAATGTGTAAAATGCACTCCTATGAACAGAGGAAGATGTCAGATCTCAGTATAAAAGCTGCTTGAATAGATTTGAAAATAATAAATTAAGAATGATGATCCAAGTTGTCTTTACAGTGTAAAATCTGGAAAACCCAATGTTGACCATGTTATCAGTGCTAACCTCACCAATAATAAAATAAATTGGCATCCTATGCCCCTGATGTGATGTACTGAATGGGATAGCATATTGTTTTTGTAGAAGTTCTATCAAAAATGCATATCATGAATCTAATCCTGAGACAAATGCAAACTGAAGAGTAGTTTATAAAACAAACAAACAAATAAAAAACAGTTTGACTCTTAGAAATGTCAAAAATCATGAAAGAAAAAAGTGGAGAAACTATTTTGCATTAAAAAAAATTTTTTTAAGGCATGATCTTGGATTAGAGGTTGTGTCAAAAAAGAAAAAATATATAGATTAAAGATCTATCAGTCTATCTAGTCTAGCATCTATCAATCTATTGATCAATCTGTCTATCATCTATCCAAATTTTTTCTCCTCTTTTGTTGTGTCTATATGGGTATTGCTCCTAAGAAGAAGGACATTCACTTACATAACTATCTCACAGTTATAGATTTTAGAAAATTTTGCACTGGTAAAATAAAAATATATTATCTAACCCAATGTCCACATTAAAAATTTTGCTGATTATCCCAATAATCCCTTTAAAGAAGGTTTTTGCAAATAGAGCCCACCAACCATCTGTTATCATAACTGAACAAAATCATGCCCATTTGTTTACATGTTATCTATGGCTGCTTTCACTTTACAACCACAGAGTTGAGTAGTTTGCAACAGAAAACCACTGGTCCATAAAGCTCAAACTATCTATTATCTGTCTCTTTACAAAAATAGTTGGCCAACTCTTGCTATAGAGCTATGCTGCTCCAGTCTCATATCCAGTGTTATGTAATGTAGTCGATTGTCAGGTCCTTGACATATCCTTTAACCTGGATTAGTTCCTCCTCCTTTCTTTGTGTATCTTTACTTTGACATTTTTTTTAAGAGTACAAGCCAGGCTTTTTGTAGAATTTTATTTAACATGAGTTTACGTGATGTTTCCTTATGATTAGATTCAGATTGTTCCTCAAATACCATTAAAGTGATGTTGAGTCCTTTCAGTGCATCATATCAAGAGACATGTGATATGTCTTTTAGTTTTAATTTTTTCTAGTTTTACTGAGAAATAATTGACAGACATCAATGTATAAGTTTAAGGCATACAGTGTGATGGTTCAATTTACATATATTGTGAAATGACTACTGCAATAGGTTCAGCTAACATCTATCTTCTCATAGAAATAAATTTTTTAAAAAAGGAGAAAATTAAAAAAAAAATGTTTTTTCTTCTTGTGATACGAACTGTTGGCAGATTTATTCACAACATTGATGATATTACCTTTGGTCAGTTGGCTAAGAGAGTGCCCACCAAGAAAACATATTTTATTTGGTCTAACAGATATTGTTGGGAAGATTAGTCACATTCAAATATAGAATCTGTATTAGATAACAATAATCATCAATACTAAATTTTCATTATTTGGTAATTGTTCTATGATCATATAAAAATAATATTCTTGTTCTTAGACAATCTGTACTAAATTATTTATGGATGCAGGGCTATTAAAATTACCACATATCAAATGAGTCAGCACACACACACATACACACGTTCAATATAAATGTGGAAAATGATACCATTTAGTCAATGTAGGTATAGAGTATGTCAATGTATATGGGACTATAATGTTTGTGTAGGTTTATTTTTGTTAAATAAGAAGTTAAAATAACAATGCATGGGTATCACCTGGCACATAAAACAGAATAGAGTTAAAAGAAGAAAAACGAAAGAAGTGAGGTTGAGTGTGAAGGAAATTTTACTCTTGGTACTGCAAAGAGCATCTGTGGTAACTTTAGTGGGTGATAAGAGAGCTCGTAAAGGGAAGAACCTAGGCTCTTGTCACATATATTGTTACATTCCTAGCCATGGCATTTGCCCACTGCCTGGATAAAATTGATTTTGGTTTAATTGAATAAAATGATTTGGTGCAGTATGGATTTACCTATGAGAGCTACAACTTTCAAATAACTTTGAGGGAAAAAAATCAAGAAAGAAAAACAAAAATGACAGTAACAAATTATGGTAAACATATTTTCTATAAAAATAATGCAAATTGCTAACGGGTAATGTTTCAGGGTCAAAACACAAAAGCAAACTAGACTACAGGCTATTTGCAAACAGTCCTGTAACAAAAACTTCAGAAAGAACAAGTAGTAGACAAGCCGTTGCTAAGGGATGGGAGTGGGGAAAATAGAGAGAGGTTGTTAAAAAGCTACAAATTTTAGTTACAAGATGAATAAGATCTGAGAATCTAATGTATGACATGATGACTATAGTTGATAATACTGTGTTGTATAATTAAAACTTCCTAAGAGAATAATACTCAAATATTGTCACACAAAAAAAGTAAATATGTCAGGTGATGAATGTGTTAATTAACTTGATGGGGAAAATTCTTTCATAGTGTTTATGTATATCAAATCACCATATTACACAGTTTAAATATCTCACAATTTTATTTGTCAATTATACCTCAATAAAGCTGTAGGAAATTACAGAAGGGAAAAGCAACAATGAATTAGCCAGAGGAAAATGCAGAAAGCAGGTTTGGCAAAATTAATAATAACCAAAAGAGAATAAAAGGGCAAAGGCATACAAAGATACCAAGAGTGTTATTTTATATTTTAAAATGAATAATTCACAATGAAGATATAATATTCACAAAATGAATAATAAAACAATAAACACTATAAAGGAAAAACTGTTAGAAACTCATGAAAAGAGTGATAATACTATAATTGTTATATGAGTTCAAAACACCAATTTCATCCTTTGAAACACTGAGAAGACAAAAATTTTTTAAAGATTTATTTTATTGTTTTGAGAGAAGGTGAGAGAGAGAGAGGATGGGGCAAAGGGCCCAGAACAGTCTCCATAGTTGTACATCATTGGTTGTGACATGGTTTTAGTCCACACAGGTGGATATGGGGCTGCAAGGGGTGGGAACCAAACTGGGGGTCTCTCAAATAAGAGGCAAGAACCCTCACCACCTTGCCATCTCAGTGGTTACCTGTTGTGCTGCAGTTCAGCATGTGGGCTTGCATGGGCCAGCGCCTGGAAGCGAATCCAAACCTGTGACTGCAAGGCAAGTGCTCAACTGCTGAGCTATGCTGACATCCCCTCAGATTTTTTAAATGATATTGAGAACTATATTAATTAGTGTTTTATTATATGTTCATATCAAGATATATAGTTATAGGAAATTCCTGTAGAAATATACCTTTTTGATGCCAATGTAATATTTATGCAGTACCACACCCAATACTAAAAAAGAGAATCTCATAATGTCAAAAGTAGAAATTCTGTAAGTCACAACTAATTATAATGTAAACAAGCCAAATAGTTACTACTAAATAACAACCTTTGATAATATACCCACTTAATAATTATAATTATAAAGACAATTAATAGATTTAAAAGTAAATAATAAATAATTAAGCAAAATGCTCCAAACATTTATGTTTTAATTTTTTATTTTGACTTAAAAGAGAACAAAATTAACTGTAAAGTTTTTTCAAGATTAATTAGTATCAAGCTATTATCACAGTTCAAAGATTATCTCACACAAAGATGCACTCAAGAAATTTTATATAATTATACAATTCACTATTAAAAATAAAAAAACTGATGAAATACACTTTCAGTCAATTCTAAAAGCAAAGAACAATGAAAACTTTCTAGAAAAGTAATACGAACGCATAATAAAAATAGAAACAAAATTTAATGAATTAGAATAAGATGCAATAAAATTGAGAAGTCAAAGACCTGATTCTTAGAAAAGAACAATAAGATAGATAAATCTGTGGCAGAATGAAAAATGGCAACAAAAAAAAAAAAAGAAAAAAAAGTACAACCTTAATAACATTATGCATGCAAAGTAGGATTTATACATAGACATGAAAATAAGTGAAATAATTACAGCAGGATGCAATATGTCGTTATAAGCGTAATAACTTGCAATTCACTGATAAATACATGACTTTCTGAAAAAATGTAATTACCAACATTTATCCAAGAAAAGTTAGAAGAGGGAAATAGTTAATTGTGGTAGAACATGATAAAATTTGTCAAAGGACTTCCTCCAAAATAAATACTCAAGCCAAATCATTCATTGAAATAATTTTATCTAACATTATTTAAACTGTGAAAGTATAATATACAAATGCAAACTTCTCAATTAGCTTTGTAAAACCAGCACAAAACTGAATGCAAAACTTTTTAAAAAGCACCAAAAGAAACATGCAACTTAATCTTACTTGTTTTTTCTTTAAGCTTTTTTTTTTATTATTATTGTTAAATTTAATGGGGTGACATTGGTTGGTAACAAATAGATAGTTTCCCGATGTACAAGTCCACACCACATCACCCATGCATCGCATTATGTGCTCACCACCCAGAATCAGCTCCCCTTCCATCTCTATATATCCAGTGCCCACTCCCACCTCCCCCCACAACTCAAGATTTATTTTATTGTTTTTGACAGAGAGAGAAATAGAGACAGAGAGAGACAGAAGGGGGAGGGCCCAGAGCAGTCTCCATAGTTGTACATCATCAGTTTTCAACATGGTTTTGTTCCACACAGGCGACCGGGAGGGGGTCTCCTGCATGGGCAGCATGCCCCCATGAGCTGGGGGCTGAGCTAGGGGCCTCCCACATGGGAAGCTTGCCCCAGAGAGAATCGAACTGGGGCCATACCCTCAGTTCAGCATATAGGTCCGCATGGGCTGAGGCTGGGATTCCATCCTTGGACCCTGGGGCTGCAGATGAGTGCTTAACGTGCTGAGCCATCCTGGCTTCCCTCAATCTCACTTTTAATGCACGTATAAACATAAAATACTTCAAAAGTTAATTTTGTTCTCTGCCTCAATAAAAAAATGATATACTATAAACATGTAGGGACTAATCCCAATGAAGAAGAAAAGCAAAGAAATTTTGAAAATCCTTTAACATGTCATTTTTGACATAAAATAAAAGGTTTAATATGATTATCAGAAAGATAAGCAGAAAAGCTATTGAAGACTTGCATCACATATATTATTTAAATGTAAACCATTAGGAAGATAAGAGGAAGTCCTCAGTTTAAAATCAACGGCCATCATTATGTTTAGGTGATCTACTATACTAGTGGCACTGCTACCAGAGCCCCAAATGGTCTAGGGCAGGGGTGGCCAACTTTTCTGTATATAAGATCTACTTTTTATCTTAAACGTGTGTCGCGATCGACTTGTTGGCCACCCCTGAGCTAGAGTATAAACTCTGATACCCCATTTTGTCGGTTTCTTAGGATTGTATGTTATGATTTGACACTTCAAATCAGCCGAGCGCTATATTGGACCCGCTGGAGTTGGCGCTTCAAATCAGCCTGGCGCTGCAGCGGCGCTGCTCAAGTTGCTGCTTCAAATCAGCCGGTCGCCGCAGCGGCGCCGCTCGAGTTATAAGAGCTACAATTTCTTCAAAGTCCATGGTACACGAAATTCCACCCCAGACATTGCGAGCGATCCACGATCGACCAAAATTGGCCTCGCGATCGACTGGTAGATCTTGATCGACTTGTTGGCCACCCCTGGTCTAGGGTACATGCCCATTATTTAATATTGCTATGGCCTGTGCATAAGCCAGGGGAAATAAAAATGGCATACATATAGGAAAATGGAAGAGGAATAGACAGCTGATTACCTAAAAATATAATTTATTCAACAAATTTAGAAGTAGTAAAATAACCTAAGAAATCTAGTTTACACATAATTACATTTAAAAATGTATCCTATAAATCAAAAGTAACCATTTGGAAAATATTTTTTAAATCTTTTTCCCATGTCAGATATAGTACAAAAAATTAGTAAGTAATCTGCAGAATTCTTTTGAGCAAAATCATAAATTTTTACTAAAGAAAATAAACATTTTATATATTCTATATAATGAAATCTTCATAACTAGCCTGTGAGGTATATATTATTTTCATTTCACAAATAAAAATACTGACGCTCAGAGTGACTCAATAATTTCTCAAAGTCACAGAGTTGAACTATCATACACTGTATTTGGGACTATTAAATATAGCCACGCTCCTCATAAAGACATTTGGTCAATAACTGAAGCATGCATGATGGTGGCCCCATAAGATTATAATGGAGCTGAAAAATTGCTGTTGCTTGGTGACAACGTAACCATCATGTCAGTGCACTGCATCGCTCACGTGTTTGAGGTGATGCCACTGTAAATAAATCCACTGTATTACCAGTCACATAAAAGTGTAACAGGTATATACTTGATGATTATAATAAATGACTAGGTTACTGCTTTATGTATTTACTATGCTGTACTTCTTATAGTTATTGTAGAGAGTACTCTTTCTACTTATAAATTTTTGCTATAAAAGAGTGTGCCGTTTTATGCCAGCAGCAGCCTCATACAGCTCATGTTTACCTTGTCTCTTGACTGCATCATTTTCTCTTGTTCTTGTTTAATCTCAGTTTTTTGTGTGCAGTAACCTTCTGTGTAGGCTTATAACCTAGGAGATATAGGCTATACCACACAGCCTAGAAGGGAGGTAGGCTGTACTATGTAGGTTTGTGTAAGTACAGTCCATGATATTCACACAAGAAAGTTTCCTAATGAAGCATTTCTTAGAGCATAGCCCCATCATCAAATCATGCATGATTGTAATGAAAATATGTCATAACCAATATAGGAAGACAATAACAAGCAATAAAGGGAAATTCAAAGATATTCAACAAAGCATCTAGATAATATATAAGATAGATTTTTTTTAGTTACAGAAGAAAAGATTACATATATTTATTTATACTTTAATAATTTTTTAATTACAGCTGATATGCAATATTATATCAGTTTTAGGCATTACAACATAATGATTATTTATATAGCTTATGAAGAGATCACCTGGATAAATGTAGTACTCATCTGACACCATACATGTTTATTATAATATTATTGACTATATTTCCTACACTATAATTTACATCCCTTAACTATTTTGTAACTACTAATTTGTATTTCTCAATCTCTTTTCCTTTTTCACCCATCTCCCCAATCCCCTCCCATCTGAAAACCCCCAAAATGTTCTCTATATGAATTTGTTTCTGGTTTTGTTTGTTTGTTTGTTTGTTTTTGGTCAAATTTGTTTAATAGAGTCCCTATATAAGTGAAATAACATTTTGCCTTTGTCTGACTTATTTCATTTGGCATAACCTTTAGATCCATGTTGTTGCAGATGGCAAGGTTTCATTCCTTTTTATGTCTGAGTAATATTCCATTGTACTTATGTAGTACTTCTTTATTCATTCATCTATTGATGGACACTTAGGTTGCTTCCATATCTTGGCTATTGAAAATATTGCTGCAATTAATATATATAGATGCACATGCTCCTTTGACGGAGTATTTGGGGTTTCTTCGGATAAATGTCCTAAAGTGAAATTACTGGGTCCTTTTTGTCACTTGGTATAGCTTTTGTTTTAAAGTCTATTTTATCTGCTATAAGTATTGCTACTCCATTTTTTGTTTGGTTGCTTATACTCATTTTCTTAAAATACCCATTTTAATTCCTTTGCTTTCAGTTTGTGTGTGTCTTTTGATCTGAAGTGAGTCTCTTATAGGCAGCATATAAGGGTCTTGGTTTTTATCCATTCAGGTACCCTGTGTATTTGATTGAATCACTTAATTCATTTATATTAAAATAATTTTTGATATATGTGTAGTTATTGCCATTTTGTTATTCATGTTCTTAATTTTTTTTTTCTACCTCTTAAAAGCATCTGTTTAACATTTCTTTTAGTACTGGTTTGGTGGTAATGAACTCCTTTAGCTTTTCTTGCCTGAGACACTCTTACCTGCTCTTTGATTTTAAATGATAGCCTTGCTGAGTAAAACAGTCTTATTTGTAGGTCCTTGCTTCTCATCACTTTGAATATTTTCTTCTGGCCTGCAAAGTTTCTGTTGAGAAATCAGCTGACAGTCTTAGGGGAGCTCCTTTGAAGGTAACTAGCTGCTTTATTTTGCTGCTTTCAGATTCTCTCTTGGTCTTTTACCATTGACATTTTAATTATGATGTGTCTTGGTGTGAGCCTCTTTGGGTTCATCTTGTTCAGGACATATTGTGCTTCCTGGGCTTGTATATTTTTTTTGTCAGGTTAGGAAAGTTTTCCATTGTTATTTCTTTAAATAGGTTTTCAATTCATTGCCCTCTCTCTTCTCCTTCTGATAACCCTATAATATGAGTTTTGGTATATTTGATAATGTCCCAGAAGCTGCTTAAACCATCCTTATTTTATTGGTTGCTTTTATCTTTTTGGTGTTCTGATTGGGTGTTTTCTGCTACCTTATCTTGCAAATCACTGATTTGATTCTCTGCTTCCTTTAATCTACCCTTGATTCTCTCTATTGTATTCTTTATTTCTGACAGGTTACATTTTATGTTTTCTATCTCCATTTTTATGTTTCCTATCTCTTTGTTGAAGTTCTCTTTGAGATCATTGAACATCCTTATAACCAATGTTTTGAACTCTGCATCGAATAGATTGTTTGTCTCCATTTAGTTTAGTTCTTTTCCTGGAGCTTTGTTCTATTCTTTCATATGGGTCATGTTTTTTCTCATTTTTGGCTGCCTCCTTGTGTTTGTTTCTACTTATTAGGTAGAGCTACTATATCTCCCAGTCTTGACAGAGTGGCCTTATATAGTACGTGTCCTGTGGAGCCCAGTGGTGCAGCCTCCCTGGTTACTTGAGCCAGAAGCTCTGGGTGTGTCCCTTTTGTGGGTTGCATGTGCTGTGCCCTTTTATCATAATTGAGGCTTGATTGTTGTTGGCATGTCAAAGTGAGGGGCTGACTCTCAGGCTGATTGGTTGTAACAACTGGCTGTGACTACAGTGGTGGAGCTGTTGTGTAGGGGCTGACCCTATGGAGCATGATTTGCTTAAGTGAAGCTTTGGTTCCTGTCCAGTTTGCCCTTTGGGTGTGTCATGTGTGGAGTTGGTTGGGTGGTACTTTGGTGTGGTCTGAATCTGGCCACTGGGTGTATTTGTTCTGGGGACTTTTGGAAAGGGCTCTGGCTCAAACCAAGTTTGGCTGCTGCCTGCCCAGGGCCACTTGGTATAATCTACAGAGTGATCGTCAGATAGTTGCCACTTGTGCTGGGCCTGGAGCTACCTGGGAGAGGCTAAGCTATGAACTGAGACTGGCTGCTGCTAGTGCAAGCTTGGAGTGGCTGAGCAAGCTGTATGGGGCATGCTGAGCTCAGATACTGCTTGCTTGGGGGTTGTGAACCCTTGAAAGATTTTAGGAAATGCTGTAGTATGAGCTAAGACAGGTGGTTTGTATGGAAAAGCCACTGGAAGTGGCTTGGGTGGCCTGAAAGTTGGGTGGGGCAAGATCTCAGGAGATCATCAGGACAAGGCCAATGGTGTTCCCTAAGTTGATAGAGACTCAGATATGGTGCCCACCTGTGTCTGCATGCTGGGTGGGGAAACAGTGGCTTCTGCCAGCACTTCTGTCTGGAGAAAGCTGTCCCTCCAGCCTTGGCCCTGAAATCAGACAATTCAGTTCCTCTCCATATGTCCCTGGCAATTTTGAGCTGCCTCTCTGGCTTTGGAGCTTAGAGCAAGTGAGTCTTCAGCAGATAAGTTTATGTGTGGGACCTGTAAGAGAAACATCTAGGACTCCAGCTGTCTCTCATCACACTCAGTCACAATTTCTGCTGCTTTTCACAGCCAGAAGTTGTGGGAACTTTATTCCCCAGCACTGGAACCCAGGGCTGGGAAGCCTACTGCGGGTCTGAGAACTCTCACTGCTCTGGGGTCCTCCACAGCTGAGATATCATTCCTAATTTTTAACTTTCACACATGAATGTGGGACCAGCTAGTTCTACATCTCTGCCTCTCCTACCAGTCTGGGGGTGTCTTCTTCTGTATATTCTTAGTTGTAGGGCTTTGGTTCAAATAGACTTCAGGTTATTCTCAATGATGGCTGTTCTGTAGTTTAGTTGTAATTTTGATGACGTTGTGGAAGGAGATGAAAACAGAGTTTACCTATTTTATCATCTTGACTGAAAGCTCAAGATTGCCTTCTTTTTTTTTTGTGACTATTTTAACAGTTTTATTGAGATATAATTAACATTACAAAGTTTCTTCAAAGTGTACAATTCGATCATTTAAAAAAATATACTTCAGAATTGTGTGGTCATCACCCTAATGTAACTTTTTTAAAAGATTTATTTTGTTGTTTTTGACAGACAGAAAGAGATAGAGACAGAGACAGAGAGAAGGGGGAGGGCCCAGAGCAGTCTCCATAGATGTATGTCACTAGTTTTGAACATCGTTTCATTCCACACAGGTGGGTGGGAGCCACGGAGGGTGGGAATTGGGCTGGGGCCTCCCACATGGGAGGCATGCCCTCTCAAGCCAGGGACCTAACTGGGGGGTGGGGGGGAGTGTCAGGGGGCAAGAACCAAACTGGGGGCCTCTTGCATGGGAAGCATACCCCAGTTCAGCATATGGGTCCATATGGGCTGGGTCCAGGGCCGGGATTTGATCCTTGGTCCCCAGGGCTGCAAAGCAAGCATTTAACCCACTGAGCCATTCTAGCTTCCCCTACTGTAATTTTTGAACAGTTCTTATACCAAAAAGAAACCTTATACCCATTAGTGGTCATTTTCTTAACTCTGTTCAATGTCCCACCCCAGGGCAACCACTGATTTCCTTTCTGTCCCTATGGACTTATATGTTTTGAATGTTGCATATAAATGGGATCTTCTAATGTGCTGTTTTGTTTCTGGCTTCTTTCTTTCTTTCTTTTTTCTTAATTGTTCAATTTATTAAGGTTACATTGGTTAGTAAAAAATTACATAAGTTCCCGGTTTACAACTCCATAACCATATATTTAGCTCCTCCTCCCTCTTTTCAAACCCCCTCCCCCTTATCCTCAGGAAACCACTAAACTATTGAGTGTGTCTATGAGATTTTGTTTCTTTGTTGCTTTCAGTTTTATATTTCATGTATAAGTGAAGTAAAAAAAGATTGCTTATATTTAAAATTAAGCAATTGGTACACCATTAGAGCAACACATAGTTTAGATGTTCACTCCACAATATACACCAAACAGATGGGTTATGAGTTAAGTGATAAATTAGAACATGAATACAATTAAGTAATGGCCAATATATGTTAAATATCATTCTGAGAAACCCTCTAAGAGTAACAATAAAGACAGGGTACATTAAAAAAATCATTAATAGGTTTTATTAAACAAAAAAAGGAAAAGTTATACAGGAGGAAATGCACCACTGTATAGAAGTATACAGAAACTAAAAAGAAATCAGACAAAAAGTATGTCTTTAATCTTAAAATAAAATTTAAAAAACCATTTCCAGTTATTATAATAAATTAAAGACTAATAAAATATAATTCAGTTAACCTACTTTTAAGTATATGTATGCTAGGTAAAAATGAGAAATGTGAGCTTAGATAAGTTTGTTCTTTAAAATATTGTTTATAAACTCCAAGATTAGAAAAGATTAAACATCAAATATAGCTTGTCTGTACTTTAAAGTATGGTACATGAGTGTTATATGACATAAGGCAACCATTAAAACATTATCACATAGTATATATTATTTATAATATATAAAATATGATGTGTATGCTAAAATTATTACTACTAATATATTATTTTATAGCATGATGCTCACAATCTAATGCTCTATTTAAAAAAATTATAGACCATCATATTTAGTATGATTTTATCTTTATGAGAAAAGCATTTTGTAAGAAAAATTTCAGCTGGATTTACACAAAAATTATATCAGCAATTTATTTGAAGACGTAGGTGAATTTTTGCATTTTTATGTCTTTGTCATTACAATTACACATTAATGTAGCCCACAGTCTTCCACTCACTCTCTAGTCATGGCATGTTCCTAGGTGTGTCAGTCATTACGGAAGCTAAAGATACAGCACTCAGAAAAAATGGAAACACTCCTTGTTCTAGTGGTATTTCCATTTCAGTGGGGAGAGATCAGTACACAAAAGAACTAATGTTAATGAGGCAATTAATTGCACATGTGTACAGGAACAACAGTGCAGGTAAGGAGTAACCCTGTATTCCTTCAGATAAAGCAGTCAGGGTAGTTGTTCTCTGAGGAGGCAATGAGCAGAAATGAATACAATGAATAGAAGATGAGGTTAAAGCAACCATGAAAGATTGAAGAAAAAGTATAAAGGCCAAGGGAACTGTAGTTGCCAAGATTTTGAGAGGTAGTGGTTGAATGTTGTTACAAGAGGGAAAGGAGACAATGGTGGCAGAGTGGTATGTAATGTGGTGGGCGCCTTAAACCAGGACAAAGGGTTTGGTTTTTATTCCAATGTGGTAGAAAGCTTTTGGGGTTAACACAGGATCTGGCTCACCCTGGAACCTGTGAGGAGAAGGGGTTGTGGTGCAGGGACACTAATAGTCATGTCAGCTGGGAGGCTATGGCAGTGCGTCAGTGCAGGGAGGCCTTCCATGAACGTTATGCGCAGTGTCAGGCAGCAATGGAAATAAAATAAAATGTGATCATAGATAATGTGATTCTTGATTGCAGGTGAACAAAGTAAAGATTCTAGAATGAGAGGAGGGTCTTTCTAGAATTATCTTTTCAACTTCACCTCATAGCTTTTGTTTACTCTGAAAGCTCTTGTTCCCCCTTAAATACCAGTTTTAAATTTATACAGGGTTCATCAGAAGTAACTCCCAGCTTTTATGAGATGGTAATCTATACCAAATTCTTTTACTACAAAATCATAAGCAAGTAATTTTGTAACATAACAATATCACACTCAAGCTCACTCTACTACTATATAAATGGGTGTGTACTTCTGCTGGGCTCTTTAGACAAATTAGAGCTAATCAGAGAGAAGTAGATGAGATGAACAAAGGGCTGAGGTGGGTGATGGGACTGAGGATGCCAGTCCTGTACTGAAGGAAAACCGCTAACGGGACATGATCATTGACAGTGGATCATAACTTTAATGACTTATGTGGCAAGATTTGAAGGGACCAATAGATGGACGCTTCAAGAGCCTAGATTTGCACTGTACATACCATACAACTTCCTAATAGGTAAAGTAACCCAAGTGATGGAGCCAGCCGTCAGTGTCGAACAGTCCCAGAGCAAGGCATGAGGATTAAAGGAAACCAAAGAGAATGGGATTGGGAGGACTGTCAGCATGCGATCATACTCCAGCCCCGAGTTTATTTTTACAGCTTCTTATATAGTAAAAGAGTACGTGCACAGCTACATGGCTACAAAGCAAAAATTAACTTGACACAAAACAGAAACTATTTTTCTCAGGACTAAGCAGAGATATCACGTCTATAGAGCAATTGTTTATCCTACTGCAAAACAGCAATAATTGGGTGACTAAATGGTCAGAGCATTCTTGGGAGAAGAACTTACTGGTACACTAAAGATAAATAATAAACCATGTCAAATCCAAGTCTTGAAGGTCAGTGGAGTTCTGCCTATCTCCAAGGCCCCAGAGTCAGTTATGCTCCAGCCAAGCAGAAACATTCCAGTACCCTCCGTAACTCCTTGAGGGGAAAGGGCAAGAGAACAGAAATCCCTGTAGAAGAGTTGGGGGGATGAGGCTCTGTGCCTCATTTCTTATGC
This sequence comes from Craseonycteris thonglongyai, assembly GCA_004027555.1. Classification (NCBI taxonomy): domain Eukaryota; kingdom Metazoa; phylum Chordata; class Mammalia; order Chiroptera; family Craseonycteridae; genus Craseonycteris; species Craseonycteris thonglongyai. The sequence continues at coordinate 35,562 of PVKE010003726.1, forward strand.
TCCCCATATATTATTCTGATGGCCCCTATGTGATTGTGCCTGTCTTAGGTTGTTCCTCCCTGAGGAATCTTACCCGTCATTGACTAACCAGCCATCCTGTGGGGCCATACAAGGTGAGGGAATTTCTAAGACATGTCTTTTCATTCTTTCCAACTGACCTCAGCAGCTGGTGAGTGTTTTGTCTAACCCACCAGCCCGCTCCCGATACCCAAGAAAGTTTCAGTGGTAGTTAAAGATGGGATTTGACTATTCAGTATCATTGTGAGAAAATATCTGATTTGTTCCTCCTTTCTAGCTGCTGGATACTCACCATCTCTGTTATTGGTCATTCCATTATTATAACTATCCAGATCACAAATTTTGGAGCCACCTTTCCTTGTTTCCTAACTATTTTCTATCTCTCTACCATTCATCTAATCTACAAGCAAACCCAGTTAACCTTACTTTTAAAAGGTACCCCTAATCCAATGCTTGCCCTCATTGCATATAGCCCAATTGAGCTCTCATGTCCCATTCTTGCCCTCTTCCATCTATTTGATCTCCATGGGCAGCCTACACAGTCCTTTGGAAGCCTAAGTTAGATCATGCAACTTCTTTGTTTAAAATCCTCCAATAGTGGGATGCTGATGTAGCTCAGTGGTCGAGCACTTGCCTCACAGTTACAAGGTCCAAGTTTCAATTCCCGGGCCCAGCCTGTGTAAACCCATATGCTGAACTGTGGAGCAACTGGTAACTGGAAGGATGGCACAGTGGTGAAGTTTCCTGCCTCCCATGCAGGATGCCCCTGGTTCGATTCCTGACCCATGCAGCCCCATGTCTACCTGTGTGGAATGAAGCTTTGTCACAACTAATGATATACAACTATGGAGACTACTCTGCGCCCTCCCCCATTCTCTCTCTCTCTGTCTCTCACCTTCTCTCAAAACAATAAAATAAATTTCTCAATGATTTTTTGTCTTATTGAGAATAAAATCCAAACTTCTTGTGTTTGTCCACATGCCTTCTATGCTCCTCTCTGATCCTATTATAGACTTCTCTGTCCACTGCTCCTCTCCTCTAGCCATATCAATCCCTCACTATCCCCGGAACTTTGCAAGCATGGCTTCATCTCAGGAAAGACACTGGCTCTTTCCTCTGCTGGGTATGCTCTTTCACCAGATATCTGAGGGCTGTCTGGAAAAAATCCAGCCATTGTCAACATAACGAGAGTAATTACATGGCTGGATACTTTCCAGACAGCTCTCATATGTAAGATTCATTTCCTCACATTTTTTTAGTTACCTCTGCTTAACAGGGAGGCTCTACTGGATACCTACTATAACATTGCCCCCACCACCATATACACACAATTATTGTCCAGTTGAGCTCCATGAGGTCAGTGAGCTCTCTTGGGTTCCTGGCTGTATTTGTGGTGCCTAGAACATTACCTGACCTAAAGCAGTTCTCCATAAGTAGTGGTGGAATGAATTAATCCATTCAAAGCATTTACTAAGTACAGGTTATGTATAGTTATCAGAAACTACCAGATGGTGAGGGAACCAATACACATTAAGAAAAAGTCATAGACTAGAGAATGAGATAAGCAAGTGGGAGAGAAGTGCTGGAGGGCAGCATTGTATCAGTGGTCAGCTCAATGGATGCTTATCTCATGCTGAGTGACATCTCATTAACCCTCCCAGCTTTATGATGTAGGCTCATGGTCTCCATTGTGAAGAGAGAGAAAGGGAAGTGTGGTGTGGTTTTCTTCAGAGGGCTGACATGAACAATTTTTTGTTTTTTTGTTTTTTTGTTTTTTTTTTTTATCTTTTCACATTTATAGAGAGAAATTATCTTTTTGTCTTCAGTGCATAGTTATTTCTATTTTACTCTTTGACAGATAGAGAGAGAGACAGAGACAGAGACAGTTAGAGAACCAAACTGTGGGAACTCCCCAGTTCAGCATGTGGGTCCTGCCTGGGCCGGAGCCGGGATTCGATCCTCGGTCCTCATGGCCTCAAAGCGAGCGCTCAACCCGCTGAGCCGTCCCGGCTTTTCCCGACATGAACAATTTTTTATGTTAGAAGGATTGTTGATGGCTCAGTGGGTTAAGCACTCACTTTGCAGTTCCGGAGACCAGGGATTGAGTCCCGGCCCCGGCCTGTGCTGACCCATATGCTGAACTGGGAGCTCCCCCAGTTCAGTTCTCTCTCTGTCTCTGTATCTCTCGCTCTCTCTCTCTCACTGTCAAAAATAAATAAAAATATATATATATATATTTAAAAAAAAAAAAGAAGGATTGTTTTAAGTGCTTCATTATGCTGGGAGGGCAGTGGATAAGACAGGAGGTTGCTGTGATAGTCCATATGAGAAAAGATCCTTACTTGAACTACAACAATGCATCAATGTAAATGGAGAAAAAGCGAAGGCTTTTAGAGAGAGGTAGAGGTAGAACTCTAGTATTCAGTAATGCAAAACCATAAATCAAGCATAAACTTGGGAGGCAGATATTATTCCCAGAAGCCATCTCACTTTATCTGCTAGAGTTTTGGTTTTTTTTAATACTTTCACTGAAAGCAATTAGAAATATTCTCATAATGTCTTCTTCATCAAAATGAAAGTTGTCATTCTGCACACTCTTGAGAAGTACTCTGTAAATGTGACTATAACAACTCAACTCTATAGTCAGTTGCTCGTTCATGCTGCTTGGTCAGTTATAAAACACTGAAAGTGTGGACCCTGCCTCATATAGCCCAGTATCTGAGCCACAGAGGAAAAATAAATAAATATGTTTAGAAAAATAGATATATCTGTGGTTGTGGTGTCAATTTTTTTAAAGCTTTAACCTGGCATTGCTAAAATCTGAGCCTGTTGTTAGACTGAATAGAGATGCCTCTTTTACCTCCTGCAGCATCACCATCATTTTTTGACCTTGCAGGTGCCTACATGCAGTCAGACCCTGACCCAAGACCACCAAATCCAAGACTGCTGGCCTTGACTTCTCTGCCCAGAGAAAGTGTTTAAGTCTAAGGGACTATGGCTCTCACGTACAGGACTAACAGGTGAGCAAATCTAATATTGAAGCAACAGCTACCTAAAGGGGAAATATTGCTAAGTTTGAAAAGAATTTCTTAACTGCAGAGCTCAGTAGTACATTCTGGGGAATTTGGTTAAAAACAAGTCTGTGTTGATATAAACATAGTAGGAAGAAGGAAAAGAACAAGCATCAGGGAGCAGAGGCACCTAATCCATGGAGAGCCAGGACTAACTCCATTTTCTGGAGTAGGGCATTGAACAGACTGGGTTAAGTGGGGCAGGAGATCCACTGCCTCCATATCTCTATTGTAGATTTCACTGGAAGGTGGTCAGGCCTCTAAATCTAGGTACTGAGATAGCGGGGAGCCAGGAAGAGCAGAGCAGACACAGGGCAAGCAGTCGCCCTCAGTAAGAGGGGATCTATATCATGGAATCTATGGCAGGTGGGCAACTGACAGAGAGATATCAGAACCTAGCAAGCAAAAATTCTCACCACCATGCATTTATTTTACAAAACAAACCTCTCACGTGCATTCCCTGCTGGGCAAGGAATGTGGGAAAGAGTGTTATCCCTTCCTCGTCTACAAGAAGGTGTGATACAACTGCAGAAGCGGCCCCTAAGTAGATGCCATTATTCAAACCAAAGACCCCAGAGAGCCTTTGGCTGAGCCTTCTGAAGCTCTGAGAGCTACTTTCTTTTTTGGTGTGAGAAACAGTACAACTGGTGGCAGGGCAGTAGGATGCTGCACTGATTTGATGAGGGAAGCTCAGGACACTACTGATCTGCACTTTTTTCCCCCCAGCTTTTGGATTTACAGGTCATAAAAAAGCATTGCATGTCCACAGGCCAGCAAGAAGAATTAATTAAGGGGAGCCTTTTAATGTAGAAAGCGGCTTACTGAGATAATGGGAAAGGCTTTGGTAAAACTTGGCTTAATTGGAATTTCAAGCAATTCCTCGCTTGTTGTACCAGGGATTTTTACTGTTATAGGCAGGATGAGCAAGCTGTTTAAAGAGCTTATGGGAAGAACTGGACTCAGACATTTCTGCAGAGGTGGATTTGGATCAAACAATCAGGGGGGCCTCCAAGAGCAGCAAGCAGAGAGCATGGATGTGTGTGGATATGTAATGCTTACAAGTCTCTATTGTCCTAAATCACACCGAAAAGAACAGATAAATTGGAGGGTCAAGTTCAAGTACATCAGACTTACTGCCTGTTTCTAGTACAGTGGATTCTTAGTTAAGCAGCTCCTAAGCCAGATAAATACAGTATCATAGCTTCAGTTTTATTGCCAGTTGCTTCAGTTCCAGTTAACAGAGTCGACTATATAAATATGGGATGAGGCAAAGAGGGGCCAAATCAGGAGCATGAGCTTTAAAGTTTAAATGTATATTTTGCCCCAATTCTACCACATACTTCCTGATCAATTCAAGCTAAGAATGCCTGTGCCTTCACAGGACACGTGTGCTCAGTAACTCAGCACATGCTCGATGCGTAGTGCTCTGCTGCAAAGTGCAGCAGTCTCTGGGTGGAGCACACCAGTGGGCAAGACACGCTTTCTTTAAAAAGGTTACAATGAGAGGTGAGTGGCAGATAAATGATGTGGTCTGGGATGAAGCCCTTTCTCTTCAAATCACTAATTGAGCACTATATTCACTGAGTGTATGGGAAATGGAGTCAGTCAGGCTTCCTCGCAGATGTCACTACCGGGTTAGCTGGTTTTGTAACTTGTCATAAAGCTTCTGTAACAGACTGGCATCCAGCCACCTTTGTTTGCTGGGCCTATAAAAGCTGCTGGGAACTTTCCACTACACAGAGTTCCTCCTGTTTGTTGCTTGCCTGGCCACTAGTGATATTAGAGTGCCATGTACTCCCTTCCCTCATTTCCTGGTTTTTCTTTGGCTTCTCCTGATCCCAAAGGGACCTGTCTGGAGCTGAGCTCCTGTGTTGCACAGAACAACCAGAGCATAAGGCCAACTGAAATGATTACCTTCTGAGGACATGGCAGAGCTTCAGGAAAGAAGACAGTGGCTGCCCGAGGGGAATAGGGGCACCTGAAGATGGCTGAGGATTTAGCACTGCTTCTTAGTCTTGCCGCCCTACAGTACAGCTCTTTGTCTTTTTCTTTGGGCCCAAATGCTGCTCATCATCAACACCTGTGCCTGCATTGCAGGGGGACCATCTGAAGGGCTGTTTGGAAATTAGCTTGATTCATATCATATTACCAATGATTACCAATGATTGCCAATGATTAGTTGATTATCTTGACATGAGTTCCAATTGCAGTAAAGTGCAATATGTCACCCTAAAATGTATTCCACTGAAGGCTGATTCGATTTGTTCCTGGTTGTCTCACTGAGGCTAAACTGAAATCCTCTTAGCACACTTAATGAACAACTTTAGAGAACAACTGTGTATTCTTCTCTTGTGTTGTTTTGTCCATTTACTCAGTCAGAGATTGCGAAGAACAAATACTTGATTCCAAGATAAGAGTGGAAACTTGATCAAGGGTGGCTTTTTCCCCAGTGAAAACACTGTTTCAGCTCTTGTGATAACAAAGAGGATGAGACTGCATCCTGGGCATTGTCCTGAAGCTTTTTCCAAGCAGCATGTGTTTGTGTGTATGTGCGTATGTATGTGCATATGTGTATATGCATGTACATATGTATATACATGTGTGTGCATGTACACACGTATGTGTGTGCATGTACACACATATATATACATTTTGGAAATAAGCAGCCTTAAATAAGAACCCACAGGCAAGAAATAATTCAGAAGAATGTGCATTTGCTAGAATAATAACTTTCTAAATATAGCAGCACAAAAAGTTCCAAGATGAGCTTCGCAGAAGACGCTGGATCATAACAGTTTATATGAAGGAAAAATGAACCCATATCTGTTTTTCTCCACAATGTATGAGGCACCAGAGTCTAATATGAGTACTACTGTGAAGAGCTTTTGTGTTTATCTTCTAATTTTATCTTCACAAAAACCCTGCGAGGTAAATATTTTATTCCCATTTACAGATTGAGCTACCAAGGGTGAAGAAAGACAAATAATTTTACCAGATTCACACAATCATTGAGGTTTCAGAATGAACTGTGGAAAATAGGCTCTTCCCTTCAATAACCTGCATGGTTTCTGGAGTACTGTTTTGCTTCTATTTGCAATGACCAAGAGCAGTTTCCTGAGGGTTCTACTCTAAAACTTCTACCAGGACCCCTGTCTCAGCAGCAGGCAGCTCTCCAGAGCCTCACACCCCAGGCCTGGGCTTCTCAAGTGTGAGTGCATCTCAGAGTGACCTGCAGGCTTTTGAGGCACACACTGATGCACGCTACTCCAGACCCACTGGGTACGGGGTGCAGCCAGAGAATTTGCATTCCTTTCTGTTGTTTGTAACAGCTTTGTTGAGATATATATTACATACCATCAAATACAACCACGGTAAGTGTACAATCAATGATTGTCAACAATTTGATCTACTTGTACAACCATCACCACAATCCACTTTTAGAACAGGTCCATCACTCCCAGAAAATCCTTTGTGTCTGTTAACTGTCACTCCCAGGTCCTACCCTGAGTGCCTGGCAACCACTCATCTACTTTCTGTCTCTATACTTTGCCTCTTCTAGAATCCTATACTACGTGGTCTTCTGCATCTACCTCTTTCACTTTGTGTAATGTTTTTGAGATCAATTCATACTGTAGCATGTACCAATATTTATATGAACTGAGTCCGAATTGTTCCAAGATTTGTGCCTGGAGAAGCCACAAGCCCAAAGAATAGGCCAGGTCACTGGGTGTGACACCCAGGTTAACTGAGACTCACAGATCAGGAGGTCTCCAATGGTGGCCGGCTGAAGGGGCAGTGTTCTGCGTGCAGACAGAGAAGAATCAAGGTTATATAGGTCAGCAGAACAAAGAGCATTTGGTGGGAGAAATATCTGGCAGGCCCTGTAGGCCTGCTTCCATGCACACAGCGTCCCAAGAAGCCAGGAGACCTTGAGTGCCTGTCCGGGTACAGAACTATCCGTCTGATAAGCAGTGTTTCCATGGAGCCAGGAGACCTTGACTGCCAGCCAGCTCACCTGTCTATGGGCCAGGTTCCTATAGTACTTTATGCTTTTTGTATTCGTGAACACTATTCCATTCACTGGATATGCCACAATTCCTTTAAACCTATTCACGGAGAATTTACACTTCTAACAAGTGGCCAGGTGATGCTGACACTGCTGTTGTGGTGACTACACTTTGAGAACCACTGATTTAGGCTCACAGTTTTGAGCCTGGGCTGCCCGCTCAAATGTCTGCAGGACATTTTACCAGCTACCATTCCCAGGCCCAACCCGTACTCTGATTTAAATGGTCTGAAGTGGGGACCAGGAACTGGTGCTTTTGTAAAACTTCCCAAGCAGTTCGAATGCACAGCAGAAATGGAAAATGACACTTAACCCCTTACTGCTCAAAGTGTTCCGTGGACCAGTGGCAGCAGCACTTGAGCAGGAGCTCGACAGAATCTCTGAATCTCAGCTTTGAATCTCAGACTTATTCTAGAACTCCTTGATCGGAATCCACATTTTGACATCTTTAGGGGATTCTTAGACTTGAGGGAGTTTGAGAAGGGCTGCTCCACAGCAGGGCAAACTGCCAAGCGGCAGAAGACAGGAACAAAAGGGAAATTTCAAGTTCAGACTGAACCCTAACGAGGTCCAAACAAAAAACCATTGATGAGCAGGTGGCTCCTTTATTTTGACTTGCCAAGATTAGCTCTTGCATTGATTACATGATGAGACAATTGCTGACCTTCCTCCCTAGTCCCTGTGGCTACAGATGAGCTTAGTGAGGACAGCTGGATTAAATTGCCTGGTCTAAATAGATCTCATTCTCTTTCCAGGGAGTGTGGTTGGCATATGTTAATGTGTTTCATCTGTGTTCATTCTAATATGATGGGCTGGGATTCCTGCAACAATTTCTTATCTGGACTGCTGAAGCCACATTTAGGTTCTATTGAATCTCAACGTTTGACCAAATTGAGTATGACAAATTCTTTGGTAAACCTGTTTAGTTCTGGACGTAGATAGGTAGGTATGAAAGTATAGATAGTAAGATACAGTATGTGCCTGGAGGACTTAGTATAATAAGGGGCATAGAGGTTCAATGAGACACCCAATGCTCAGTGTGATAATGATAATTGAAGCCTTAGAAGGGAGCACCTACAAACACACATTGAGGTGGAGTCCTAGTCAAGGGAAGGCTTCTTGGTGGAGGCAATTACTGGGATAATGTTGAATAATTAATAACAATCAAGTTGGGATGATGAACCGGGGGCACTAATGAGGTACAGGAAAGAAAGCAAAAGCCTGAAAACAGGAAAACACTTGAAATCTTGGAGTTTGAGAAGATAGATATATAGATAGACGATAGATATATGATAGATAGATAGATAATACACAACTTCAAATTAGTATGTTTTGTAGAGGGTCAAGAGAGGAAGTCACGCTAAGTTTTGAGCTTGAAGCCAGAAGTACTTTGAATACAGAGACAGAGGCCCCAAACCCAACTATATTCCCAGCAAAGCAGCATGCTCTAAAAAGAACGTGACTGCATTACCCTAGGTGTGGTGGCTCTCACACATGGAGGCCTATGCAAGGTCACTTCCCATCATCTCTCCTAGGGTGGATGATCTAACTGCTCCTCTCTGGAGCCTACCGACTTGGGTGACCCCGAGAACATGTTGTGGGCTAGATGAGCTGAAAAGAGAGCCTGTGCCTCAGAGCATGAACAGTCCCAGTGGGTTAAGGGAGATGAGGCAGGAAACTGGATGTCTTCATTGCCAGGAGTCTAAAGTCAGGCCCAGGCAGGTTTCAAATTAGAGCATTGAAATCTACCAACTATGTGCAAAGAGAGTGAGCAAAACATCAGACACTGGGTCAAATTTGATACAGATGAGCAATCTATGCCAATTTCCCTCCTTGCCATAAGCCCCTTTCCACATCAATATTCTGGAAATCAAACCTATATTTCAACTGTTACTTGCTCTATTTACCTCCCTTATATTGCCCAGTATATTTATAGCCTGACCTTTAGCCATCCAGCCAGAGCCTCTTCTGTTTGTGACTGTAGATCCATGCAGCAGTCAACAAAGAATTTAAAGTTTAAGTTTCCCTTCCCTCCATTTCAAGTTAAATTTTGCTGCTATGGCTGCCTGAATTCTGAGGGCTTAAAAATATTTGAAAGCAGTGAAAGAAAATTAACATTCATGGTGTTATTTCATTTCACTCCTCAAAATAACTTCATGAGGTAAATAAAAATACATTATCTGCATTTTGCCAGTTTAGAAATAATGAGGCATTTATAATATTGCCCAAGACCACTTAACTAGTAAGTAGTGGAAATGGTCAGTCCAAGGTTTCTTTTTCCCTAAATCAGGCTGTTTCATGTGTCAGTGGCTCAGCAGACACTAGAGGGACGTGTGTTCTCAGATGCCCCATTTGCGTTGGTGGTGGTCACTACCCTCAGGAATAGACTATGATGTTACCAATTTGTAACTTCGAGTCTTTTCATTTCAATCCCAGCTCCCCAATGCCCCTCCTATCTGGCAACCATCAATTTTTTCCATGTATGTATGAGTCTATTTCTGTTTCGTGTGTTCATTCATTCTGTTCTTTAGATTCCAGTGTGCACAGTGACAAGTACTCAACAGGAAAGAACATATGGAATACAAGTGAGATCATATGGTATTTGTTTTTCTCAGTCTGACTTATTATACTTAGTGCAATATCCTCTAGTTTCATCCATGCTGTCACAAATGGTAAGATTTTGTTCTTTTTATGGCAGAGTAATACTCCATTGTATATATGTACCACAATTTCTTTATCCAATTGTCCATTGGTGGGCATTGGATACTAGACTTATAGGAGGATCACTTTATAAGCTAAATGGATGTCTAACCACTACACTGAACAACTGAAACTAATATAAAATAATATTAAACTGTCAACGATGATTTAAAAAATTGTCATGGGAATATAAAGTACAGCATTAGAGAATGCAATCTACAATATTGTAATAGCTATGTATAGTGTCAGATGAGTAATAGACTTATTGGGGTTATATGTGAGGTATATAAATGTCTAATTACTATGTTATTTTGTACACTTAAAATGAAGAAAAAATAACAAAAGGAACAAATAGACTATGATTATCTTGGGATCAGTCTTGGGCTTGTGAAATGTTGCTATGAATATGAGTGGATCAGAAGAGTCTCCTCCATCCTCTACATCTGTGACCTCAGGCCAGGCAGCCTAGGAGCTGGCCCAAGAGTTTGTTCACCTGACATGTCTATGTGTCCCATTTAGAATCTGTATTGTGCAGGTAAAGCAGGACTCAGACACAGGAAAGAGCACATGAATCACAGCTGCAGAACAATTTCATTTGGTTGTATACCAGCAGGCAAGTTAGCTTGAAAACAAATTGTGTGTATGAAAGGGCTGAATGAGTCTTATTGCGGACAGGCCTGCAGTGTACCAGGTTATTTCTTGTCTTTAATTACACTGTCCTCTAGTTGGAACAAAAAATAAGGCTAATCTGTTACATCTGTCCTCAGAACGGAGACTTCCTTTAATTATTTCAACTTCTAAAATACTCATTTTGTTTGAATGAATGTGATTGTTGTTTTAAATTTGTAAATTAATATAATTAACAAAAAATTCCTAACTGAAGTGTGGGATTTAATGTCTCACATCTAAAAAGCATTGATACTTATGTGCATACTGTTAATTATCTCAACATGCTTAATTGCTGTTTTCTTAAATAACTAGTAGGCCATATGTAAATAATCTTTCAAGCATTAACATTTCATTTTGTGTAAAAGTAAACCACTGAACAGATTTATGATATAGTAGACTGAACATGATCTTTGGGCCAGTCATGCTGTATGAGGAAAACAGGAAACTGAAGGAATAATTCCCCCTTACCATCTCAACCTAAAACCCAATGGCCCAGAGGGGCAATCATAACTGCACTGGAAAATTCCAGAATTGTCAAAAGAACAATAAATCTGCAGTATAAATTGTGAAACATATGTTAGAATTCTATTTTTTCAATGCAATATTTTTTTGTTTTTTTTGTTAAGGAAACAAAAATGATAATGCCTAACATTTAAGAAACTCTTGCTCCTAAGCGCTGTGCCATAGCTTGGTGCCTTTCATCTTATTCATTTTATTCTCATACTAGTACTATGATAAAGATAATGTGATTATCATCCCATTTTATAAATGCAGTAAAAGACAAGTTCATTAATTTTCTCGAAGTCACAAACTAATGTGGTTATCATTTGGAGTTCCTGTGTACGGTAATATTTCCTATTTTCATCCTTTTGCATGGAGGTTGAAAGCAGCCTCCTTTGGTGCACACTCTTTTAAAATCCCAATGAGCACACCACCTCTGTTGAGTGTCTGGGCTCAGCATCACATAGGAACTATAATACTGTCTAGAAAACTTCTACACACCTACTTCCCACTCAATGTGTTGGGACAGCTCTATTAGTCTGTTCAAGAAACTCGCTTGCTACGTGACAATGCTTTTTACTGTTTTCCTCCACAGGCAGGGAGGCATTAAGGTGAACAGAGAGGAAAGCGGAAGATTGTGTGTGTGTGTGTGTGTGTGTGTGTGTGTGTGTGTACTGTATCAATAAAAGATGAGAGGGGAAGCCGGGATGGCTCAGTGGGTTAAGCCCTTGCTTTGGCAGCCCTGGTGTCTGAGAATCGAATCCTGGCCCTGGCCTGTGTGGACCTATATGCTGAACTTGGGTGTGTTTCCCATGTGGGAGGCCCCCAGTTCCATTCTTGCCCCCACCCTACCCCAATTCAGCCCCCGGCTCAAGGGGGTGTGCCTCACATGCAGGAGGCTCCCAGCCCAGTTCCTGCCCTGTGTGGCTCCTGCCCATCTGTGTGGAACAAAACCATGTTAACAACTGATGACATACAACTATGGAGACTGCTCTGGGCCCTCCCCCTTCTCTCTGTCTCTCTCTGCCTCTCTCTCTTTCTCTCTCTATCATTGTCAAAAGCAATAAACAATAAAAAATAGTAAAAAGAAAAGATGAGAGAGAGGCACAGAGGGCACAAGAAGAGGGCTGTACTAATGTATGAGAGAATATGAATGAAGGATGCTCTCCTTTCTCAATAGGATTTTATGAAGTCTAGACATAGCTACCTGCAACAAGTGTGGGAAATTATAGCAGCAGTGTCCAAGCAAATATTTGACTTCCTGAAAAGTTGACCTCACCAAGTGGTTATCAGTGGGTCTGTCAATGTAGGTGGGGCAGAAACTTTGAACCATTTCTCAATAATCCAGAGGAATGGACAGAGTAAAGACTGCTCCCAAAGGACATCTTCCAAGAGCATGTGGGAAACCTCTCCACATTGCAGGGAGGGCCCACAGCTATGGAGGCCTGGCAAATTCGAGACAGATTGTGTAGTATGCATAGTGACAAGCACTCAACAGGAAAGAATGTATACAATGATACCAATACAAGAGGTAAAGACCGTGTGTGGTCATAGACATGAGTTAACTGTGAATTAAGAACATAACATTTACATAAATATCAATCCACTAAATATGCTCAGTCAAAATCCTATACAAATTAACTATTAAATTCTGAAGAGCTGACAAATATAAAATGAGTAAGGAAATATGAAGTCAGGAAATAGGAGTAAGTGGTTATGATTTATTCAGGCCCACATACATGGCAATTATGGTAAAATAATTTTTTGGCCATGAGCAGCCCAAGCCCCTGCCAAAGACATGGTTCAGAAAAGGCCATCAATGACAGTAGCTGTAAGTTTTTAAAGGAAATAGCCCTCCTCAATTTTGATTCCTTGGTGTTTCCTGGTTTTTCAGATTTTCTTAATTTTTGGCCCATTTTCTATTATATTCTTGAGTTACACACAAATTAGTGGCTGTTCAGGGGTCAAGTGCATATAACCACTTAAAGAAAAAAAAAAAAAGGATAGGAAAGCCACTTGAATTGGAGGACTTCATTCTCTCTGTAGACATTACACTCTTAAGTCCAATGTAAATCAGCACACAAACACTGGCTTCAGGAGACCAGGAAAGACCATACCAGGCTCTAGGATCTAAAGACTTCCTTGTTAAAAATAGTGAAGTGTTCATCACAAACTTCCAACTTCCAGACATAAGACTGGTTTCATGCCACAGGATGACTGCTTCGCAGGCTGCCGGGTCATTGAGTGCAGACCTGCCTTGGGTGAGACTGTTTTAAAGATACCATTTGGGAAAGCTGGGATGGCTCAGCGAGTTAAGTGCTTGCTTTGAAACCCTGGGGACCGAGGATCGAACCCCAGCCCCGGCCCATGTGGACCCACATGCTAAACTGGGGAGTGCTCCCAGTTCAGTTCTTGCCAGGACCTATGTGGGAGGCTCCCAGCTCAGTTCCTGCCCTGCACAGCCCTGTGCCCACCTGTGGAGTGAAACTATATGGAAAACTAATGCTGTCAACTACGGAGACTGCTCTGGGCCCTCCCCCTTCTCTCTGTCTCTGTCTCTGTTTCTCTCTGTCAAAAATCAATAAAATAAATCTTTAAAGATACCATGTTTCACAATTCTGATTAGATATGCGCTGTGCCCTTTGCTTTGGAGTGAAGTTACCTCTGTACCCCTACCACCACCATCACCCCATTCCAGTATGATTAAAAGTCTCCTAGTCATTTCATACACTATATATTCTGTGGAGCCTTTCTTAATTGCCCCAAACTGTGTTACCTTATTTTTTGTCTAATGTTTCTCAGACAATAAACTTTTTAACAATATCTACTATATCTTCTTTATGTAACCCTAGCACCTAGTAAGAGATCAATAAAGTTTCTTGAACATATAAGTGAAGGGCAATTAGGGAACAAAAATAAAGAACAAAGGGAGATAGTGAAAAGGGTAGAGAAATATAGAGAAAAAGAAATAAGTGGCAACTTAAGTTCCAGCCATACGCACTTTGTAGTATAGTCTAGAACAGGGGTGTCCAACTGGCGGCCAGTGGGCCACATGTGGCCCCCGAGGTAATTTTTTGTGGCCCACGATGCTCTGAAATAAAATGAAAATAGAAAAAATTGTTATGAACAAAATAGCGCTTAGGGGAGATCGAGGCAACACCATACACACAATTCCCTCCTTAACCCTTTAACTACTGAAGACGAGTAGACACATGGCCCAGTGCCTTTCCTGGGGGCCAGTGGGCGTGTATAAACACGCTGACTCAGTTCCGGTGACGTTTGTAAATGTGATGTGGCCCGTGTGACTCTTGCCTGTTGCACCAAATGGCCCGTGTTTTAATTGAGTTTGACAACCCTGGTCTAGAATATGGAGCCAGAGCCCACATAGTGCCAAGGGGTTATCATCAGGGTCTTGGACTGCTCTCTCTCTGACCATTACTGTGACCGTCGCCTTGAGGCTGGCAGTATCTGGGGAAAAGAGCTTTTCCCAGGATCTTCTAGTCAAATATTGTTGTAGCCTCTGGGGTTTTTGTTGGAACAGAAATGGATTATGGCAATTATGATTTTCTAAATCAAGGAGTCAGAGCAGTCATAAAACTCCAACCTTTCATACTTAGGGCGTCCTGAAGTCTCTGAGGTCTGTTTGACTTAAAGACTGATAGTAATTCCCTGTTGAGTATCAATATAAGGAATATCTCACTGTGCTCCTCAACCTGCTCTGAAACTCCTGGGTTGTGTTCTAGAAACCAAGGGTGTAAACCTCTCCACAGCATCCAAATCTTTATTCATGAATCCTGGCTCCCTCTGTCAAGACAAATGAGGCCTCTGACTATCGGGGCTAGACTATAAATGAGTGAAGGCCAGACAGAAATCCTTTTGTGAAAGAAAATTCATGGAGAAATCTTCTAAACAAGATCAGCCTCAGTTTCTGGGGCCCAAGGCTTGGATACTTGGACATGCCCAAGCAGACAATGGTGAAAGAAATTGGACAAAAATAGAATGGACTTCTTGATTTAGAGAAAATAGCATAGTCTAGACCTTTTCCATCTTCTTTCTATTAAGAATCAGGAAACATATGACCTCACTCATAGGTGGAATATAAAACTGAAAGTAACAAAGACACAGAGACCTATGGACACACTCAATAGCTTGGTGATTGCCCGAGGGAAGGGGAGAGAGGGGAAGGAGAGTGGGAGGGGAGGTGGGAGAGGGCACCAGCATTATGGACACACTCAATGGTTTGGTGGTTACCTGGAGAGGGGGAAGGAGCGGGGAGGGAGAGTTGTGGGGGGAGGTGGGAGTGGGCACTGGATATATGGTGGTGGAGGGGGAGCTGATTCTGGGTGGTGGGCATATAATGTGATGCATGGGTGATGTGATGTGGACTTGTACATCTGGAAACTATCTAATTTTTACCAATCAATGTCACCCCAATAAATTTAACAATAAAAATAAATAAATGAATAAATAAAATAGAAAAATAAAAAAATTAATAAAAGAATGTGGCAGGGGAGTTTGCTGTGCTAAGTGTTGTCCATGATTACCTATTTATCCTCAAAATAGGACTAAATTAATTCACAAGCATATTATACTTGACTTCCAGATGAGAAAATTGAGGCATAGGAACTGGTTGTCTTCTCTGGGAAGCAGATGCTGAGATGGAGTTAGGACGAGAAAAACTTTAGCATGGAGTAACACCTGTGAGGCAACCAGAAAGAAAGCAGGACTGGTCCAGGGGAGCCCACGGGTCACCGTGTACACTGGACAGAGACTCTGCTAGTCCAGCAAGGAGGAGAGTGAAGACGTTCCCACTAGACGAGGCCCCCTTTGGAAGAAAACGCCTGGGCCCCTGCACCACCACCATGTTTACTAACTATCGGAGTTGACTCAACAGCTGTGTGGCCTCCACTTCAAAGCCAAGGTGGACCCTGCTAACAGCTAAAGGCTGTCATTTATCCACACTCCTCTACCAGAGCAGCAAGTCCATTCTTGAAGGGGAACGTGAGTGGCATAGTACCATGTCTTTCCCAGGCAATGAACAGTGCCAGCCAAATAAACGGTAATAAATGCAGGGGCAATATTTGAACACAGGGGATAGGACTGCAGCCCAAGCAGTTACCATGGCTTGATTATGGTAGCGTTTAACGTAGAGGTGGCAGGAAAAGCACTGCAAGTACTTCCACCTCATTTCTCCTGTCGGTCCCCTCACCCTCTGGAAGGACCCGTGAGTCTGTCTGATGGCTGAGACAGCTGTGCTGGTGGCCACCAGTGTGAAGCGCTGATCTGGCTTCTCTCCACTTGTAGCAGCACAGGCTGTGCCCTGGACTTCCCTCAAGATTGCCTGGGGAGGGGAGGAGGGTGGTGGGGGTGCTGGAGGGGGTGGTATGTGTGTGTTTACTTGCTTGTTTTGATAGCTCTTCTTTCTTTCCTTCTGGGTCATCACCCCACTTTTCAGCCAAGATTTTTCCAGGTAAGAGAGAAACTTCTGTTCTTGTTTTTATTGGGATCCCAACACACTGTTTCTTCATTTTTGCTCTCTATTCACTGTAATTCTATTGGTGTTGCTAATTCCTGTTTTCATCCTTTTGTCTCAAAACAACGCATGGCCCATTCTCTGTAGGTGTGATCTGCAGAAAATACTTCTGCCTACAGCCTCACATCTGAAGTCCACCCTTCCATCTGCTCCGAGTCCAGCATCTTCCCTCTCCTGCTAAGGTAGGAGGACATCTACATAAGGGTTTGACTTACCGTGACTTTAACCCAAAATGCCCAGTGGCTGTCTTCTCTCCCCAAATGCCTGTAGAGGGGAAGCCGGGATGGCTCAGTGGATTAGGCGCTCACTTTGCAGCGCCTGGGACTGAGGATCAAATCCTGGCCCCAGCCCGTGCGGACCCATGTGCTGAACTGGGGAGTGCCCCCAGTTCAGTTCTCTCTCTGTCTCTGTATCTCTCTCTCTCTCTCTGTCAAAAAAAAAAAAAAAAGAATCCAAATGTCTGTGGAACCCTTCTACCCATAGAACCCTCAGTGGCCAGCCTGGATCCAGGGGAGCATGTCAGAGACCCTTCTCAGATGCATCTACCAAAAGGAAATGCCCCTGCAGTTCCAGCTCCGTTATCCATGAGCTGACCAAAGGGGCAGCGGAGAATGAGAAATGGAGAGGAATTTAGGAAAATTGGCTTCTGTCCCCCAGCCTGATTGGGTATTCAATAATTTCCAAGCGAGGCTCACTTAGTACCCGTCATTCTCCTATGGAGTCAGCTGTCAGTGTATTCCTGTGGTCCCTGTGCAGCCTCGAGTGAATAATGATAACCTGGCACAGGTGCAATTATGCACTGACGATGTCAGGGCTGCCTCTGCTAGCCCCATCCACTCCGGCAACTGGCAGATTTCAAACCTCCGTCTTGTGTGCTTTCTAAATATATATATATATTTTTTTTGACAGAGAGAGAGAGAGAGAGAGAGAGAGAGAGAGAGAGAGAGAGAGAGAGAGAGAGAGATACAGAGACAGAGAGAGAACTGAACTGGGGGAGCTCCCAGCTCAGCATATGGTTCCGCATGGGCCAGGGCTGGGATTCAATCCCTGGTCCCCAGGGATGCAAAGTGAATGCTTAACCCACTGAGCCATCCCGGCTTCCCCTTGCGTGCTTTCTAAATCATTTATGTCCTAGGCAGGAGGCAGCAAGCCCTTGGGTGTGGCCTCTTGTAAGGTCACTATGGGCATGATGGGTTGCACCTTGAATATCCTGCAACCTTCTCCAAATCAAAGCAAGGTATCATGGAGCCTGTTCATAATATGATACTGCCTTCCCAGTTGTTTTGACATTGAGGCTAGGTCTGCAACAACAACCCAGTGCAAAATGTAGCTAGAGAGATGATAATGCGTGCACCTGGGGGATAAAGAGGCATCAAAAATCTAATTTCCATGAACAAATTTCCAATGCCCTCACAGACAGGACAATCATATTCACCCAAATCTTTAACTGGGCATTTACAAAGTATGATTCCATTAGATTTTAAGCCAGACTACACTTGTAAATGTGTTTTTATATAAAAACTAATTAAAATAACTTGAAATTGAGTCCAATGTGAGAATTAAAAAACAAACAACAACAATAAGAAGAATAAAACTATAAGTCACAGAATAAGAATAAGTCATAGCTCTATTTTTCCTGGTAAATATTATGAGCCAAAGAGATTTTAAAGTTCTGTTAAACATTAGGATAAAACCTTAACATAAAATTTGGTTTGTATGCCGATTTTAATTTAATCTTATAGTTATATTTAGTTTTACTGTTCCTTTTAGGTAGGGGTATTGTCTTTATGACTTCTGTGAAGAGCATACTCTTGGTCCAATGCTTCCTCAGAGACCTTTTGCTTTGATCTCTGAACTGCACCTTCTCAGGACCCTGTGGGAGATCAATCACTTAGGCATGTCCCAAGACATCAGGTCAAGTGGCAGAAGTTCATCCTCCAGGGCTCGTGATCTTCAGGACCCTCATAGAATCAACTGTCAATCTGACAAAGCAAACAGAGTACTTCTGTGCAATGCACAGCCAGCATAAGACAGAGAAAATCATGGGAGGCCAGCACTAAACCTTCAAGCTTTCTAAATAGAAAAAGTGATGGGACACCATTATGTAGTAGAAATAACAAACTCAGGAAAGCCAGGATGGCTCAGCGGGTTCAGTGTTAGCTTTGCAGCCCTGGGGATGGAGGATCACGTCACAGTCCCAGCCTATGCAAACCCATATGCTGAACTGGAGCGTGCCTCCCATGTGGGAGGCCCCCGGCCCAGTTCCTGCCCTGTGTGGAACCCCACCCACCTGTGTGGAGCAAAATCATGTTGAAAACTGATGACGTACAAATGTAGAGACTGTTCTGGGCCCTTCCCCTTCTCTCTGTCTCACACTGTCTCTGTCTCGCTCTGTCAAAAACAATAAAATAAATCTTTAAAAAAAACAACCCACATATATTCAGCACCATTTACTAACTGGGTGAACATGAACCAGTTGAATAAGCTCTTGGGTACTCTGTTTGCTCATCTGTAAATAGGGTGGTTGCCCCATTTCCCAGTGTATGAACTGCCTCGGTAGATCTCTCATCCAGTGTCTTGTGGCCCTGCCACATCCTCCTCTGGGAGCATTCAGAGGGGGCTGGCCACTCTTTGTTAGTCCTCTTCACTCCACCTGCCAAATCAACCAGCAACACAGGCAAAAGTCACATCAAACCTTTAGGGGATCATGATGGAATTTGATGGTAGATCAATAAGACATTTAAAAAGGATCTATGAATAATATCTTCAACCCATCATTGTTTTGGGGAAAAAATATTAGTTGCCATAAATCAAACATGTGTCCTATTAAATGAAAAATTCAGGAAGGTCACAGTGAGACAGTCACATTGGCCATGATCTTTTCAGGAAAAGATTCTCTAGGGCAGTGGTCTCCAGCCATTTTTGGTGCCAGTGACCAGTTTGATGAAAGATCATTTTTCCACAGACCATGGAAAGGGAGGAATGGTTTCAGGTTGATTCAAGCACGTTGCATTGATTGGGCACTTTATTTCTATTATTATTACATGGTAATATATAATGAAACAGTTATACCACTGATCTAATGCCTCCATTGATCTGATAGGAGGTGGAGCTGAGGCAGTCATGTGGTCAATGGAGAGCGGTTGTAAATATAGATGAAGCTTCACTTGCTCACCTCCTGCTGTGAGGCCCATTTCCTAACAGGCCACAGACCAGTAACAGTCCATGGCCCAGGGGTTGGAAACGCAAGCGGTAGGGGATACTCAGAGTTCATAATATCTTGACATCAACAGAGGCTGGCTAGCTTGAGGCAAAATAATTGCAGTGTCCTAGCCTAAGGGTATACACCTCATTCATATAGGAAGGGGGGAGCTGAGGAATGGGGATCAGCAGATGAGGAGAGCTGGTTTTTTTCTAAATACTTCTGGAGATATTAACAAGCATTCGATGAGACAGAGAGAGAGAGAGCGAGTTCTATAGTCAAACAGAATTTTGGGACATGCTGGATTTAGAAAAATGCTAGATTTTTGCTATATATCATTTGTTCCTCAACCCAGCATTTCAAATTTCAAGTTCATATCATCTGTCTTTATAACCGGAGATGAATGGCTTGTCTAAGGTCATATAGTTAGTCATGTCCGAATTTGGATTTTATCTCAAGTCTGCCTCACTCCCACATTGGTAGCTTGCTATACAATTGTATCTCTTAAATAAGAAAGGATCAAGGAGGTTTTTGAGGGACACTTCAAGAAGTAAAAATGAAGTTGCCAATAAAGGCCATGGAAATCAGAACAAGGCCTGCATGTGTATAGGCAGTGTATTTGATGATGCCCCCATAACTGCAAGCCTGAGCAAAAGGAACAGCCTGAGTACCAGTGTAAGCCACACTCTCTCTTCCTGCCTCGGACAGAACCAGAGCAACTGATAGGAACACTGTCTGGGTAGCACACACGTGCCATCCAATTACAAAGTTTTATTGGAGATTCTTCGCCCCGCCCTATGGCCAATCCCAGTACAAGTTCCTTCCCAGCTGAGCCTCATGATTCGTCAGGTGGCCACGGGTAGGACTACTCCATTCAAAATTCAGAGCAAACCAGCCCACCAGGCCTCAGGGATGTGCATGGAAAGGATACAATGCCCTAGGCATTTGGAGGGGAAGCCCAGGCTTCCCTGTCCCCGTGGGTCTTTGAAATCTGGGGAAAGTTGTATCATGTCATTCTCCTTTCCTGGGAAACCTGCCCACTTTTTCCAACCACTCTCCTAATTATTATTATTCATGCTGCATCACCAATGGGCATCCCTGAACACAACGCATGACTGGCATGTTAAGCTCACACCCTCTCCCCTAAAATTAGACCCCTCACACTGCTCCCCCAGAAAATCAAATGGGCCAATTGACGGACTCAGCTTTTTCACAGCCATTGCTCTTCTTTGCTTGTGACCGTGGTCTCCCAGGACTTGAAGGGCTGCGAGTTCTCATCCCCCCTTAGTCCATGCCCCCTTTTCTGATGGTTTGTGCAGGTGGTGCTACCTTCTCCTGAATGCAGTTGCTAGTAGGGTTCTGAGACCACAGATGGTTAGTACCTTCCCCCTGGACCTGGGCCATCAGAACTTATATGGCTGAAAGCTTCAAAATGAATTGTGATATCTAGAAAGGACTTTTTGGAAAAGAGTGTGTTTGAACCATGTTAATGTAAGTATATTTCTATGAGCAACCCGTTGTGTCCTGAAGGTTCCAGAAGACAGCGTATCTGTTGCTTATTAAAGGCATCAGTCATAAGGAAGCCTGGAAATGCTCCTTGTCTGGGAGGAGCCAAAGGCTTACCTGGGCTGGAAGCTCCCAGGTGAGACAGCAGGTGAAAGCAGGGCTGGTGGGCATGGTTATGCCTGAAAGATGGCCCTGTTCTGTGTCTTGGGGGTCCCCAAGTCCTGTCTATAAATAACTAGTGGAAGGGAAAATCAGGATGACTCAGTGGGTTAAGTGCTCACTTTGCAGCCCTGGGGACCGAGGATCAAATCCCAGCCCCAGTCTGTGCAGACCCATATGCTGAACTGGGGAGTGCCCTCAGTTCAGTTCTCACTGGGGTGAGACCCCGGCCCGGTTCCTGCCCTGTGCAGCCCTGTGCCCACCTGTGGAACGAAACTATGTGGAAAAATCAACGATGTGCAACTATGGAGACTGTTCTGGGCCCTCCCCCTTCTCTCTGTCTCTGTCTCTGTATCTCTCTCTCTCTCTGTCAAAAAAAACAACAATAAAAAATAAATGAATATAAATAACTAGAGGAAATAGGTCTCTGTCTCTGCCTTTACATGGTGGACTGTAAGTGGCACTAACATTAGGTGGCAGGGGGCAAAACCATCATCCAACTGCTTATTATTTGGAAATAAAGTACTATTTTCTAATATGGAGAAATTACAGGTTGATAATGTGACCCCAATGGAAACAAAATATAGTGGCTGATTTTTTCCATCATTCAAATCCTAGAGTTGGCAGGGAGTCCCTTTGTGGCGGGTTAAAATATGATGTTTTGAAAGGGGCAACTTGAACACATAAATATCAAGTATTTGTGTTTTAATTTATGGAAATTCTTGACCATTTAGCTGTTTGGTAATTGCTAAGCATAGCTGAGTAAATATATAGTGAGTTCCAAATCATTCAATACTAAGAAAATGGAATGCTCTCTATATAAAACTTTTCCTTAGAATAACTTTCTTTGACATTGAGGTTTGCCATTCTTTCCAGCTGTGACTGGAGGTCATGGAATGTTGTCAAATGTCAGCACTGCCAAGTATACTTTTAGTTTCTAATTCAGAAACATTGGCCAAAGTAATGAAAAATAGGAAACTAGATTTCTCTGAGCATAGTTTATTTTTCCCATTCCCTAGTCCCTTCCTCTCCTACTGTAATAAATAAACATCTCTATAAATACACGATTTTATTATTGTTCTTCCTCCACTCTGGCGACTTTCTCCCCTCAGGAGCAGGGCTATGACTAGGCAGGATATTTTGAAAGGAGATTGACCCAGGACACAGGGAGCTCAACTCCATGCCGGTTTGTGCCTTAGGACCTATGCACGGGCTATGCCCTCTGCCTGGAAAACTGCCCTCACCCACAGCCCTTGTCCTGGCCACATTCCAACTCACCCTTTAGATCTCAAGTGAGATGCCACTTCCCCTGACAGGCTTTATATGATCAGACCATATACCCTGTGATTGGTTCTCACTATATCCCAGAATTCTTTGTATAAAGTATCACAAAGGAAAGCAAAGGGATTCTCAGGGGCCAGCAGGAGCCAGAGCTCCAGAACATGGGGTCTTAGAGGCCAAGGGAGACTTTGTCATCTAGTCAGAATGCATACAATGGTTCAGCCTCCCCTGGAGCATCGGGATCAAAGCAAACCATATCAGGGGTGACTTCCAATTAAAGAAAACTGGGATCAGCCCTGGGACAAACTTATTGCTGTCTTCTTGCTCTGTGGATATTCTCATATTCCAAGCATTCCATCACTGCCCCATATCCATACATTCTGCTGCCCTTAAAATAATTTGCTGGAATAGATATATTTCAAATTCCTGACCCTTCTTCACTTCCGTTCTGAGAAACTACGTCCTCATACTAACTAACTCAGCTCCTCTCCTCCTGACCCCTTCCTAGGTAGTTCTGAACTAGTTGTCTTATCTCTAGCTGGAGGCTGGCCCGCCACCAGCCAGTCTCAGCCAAGCCTTAAAAAGAAGAGGGTAGGCCTTTCTTGTGCTCTGGGGTTTAGGGAGAAAATTAAAATCCCCTGGGGAAAAGTGAGACACAGTCTCAGTGTTTGAAAGAACTGAATTTTAAAATAAATCATTTTATTTCTTTGCTGTGAGGCAGACACTTAACTCTTAAATTTAATAACCAGAGCTCCGAACCACCTGCAGCAAGAGTCTTCCCGATGAGTTCGGAGGTTGAGGCAGGAACTTCTGGTTCCCTTTTGCCTGACATTGTAACTAATCCTGAGGATGAGGAGCAGGTCACTGCCTCAGGTTTGTGGTCCAATGTCTTTATCTGTAGCTAGATACAGGCCATGTGTTCTTTTGATGCCTCTGTTTATGTTGCCAGGTTGCTTCTCGTTTCCTGATGTCTAAGTCGTTCCTAGGGAATCCCTGACATCTTCAAAAGATCACTAAAAGTAACAACAAGCTGTGACTAGAGGTGATAGAACATTGTGAAATGCCAGAACTGCCAAATATACTTTTAAATTTGCAATTCAGAAACATTGGCCAAAGTGATGGAAAAGTCAGTGTCATTTCCAAAACATTGGCCTTCCAAAGGAAGTTATGGCAACTGATGTTACAACTTTATTGCTACATCTCAGGGCTGGTCCTGCATGTGGAAATGTGCTTACCTTACCTTATAAGGTTTACTACCTAACTGCTCCTTTGGGCTTTCACAGCTCATTATCACCTCGTTAGATAGGATTGCAGGTCACACTCTGGCACCAAAATTCCACTGTAGATAGGTCCTTGGTGACATAATTACTTGTGTTCTCTTCAGCATTCATTTTGCATGTTAATTAGCTTTTGTGCATCTGAGCACATTTAACACGTGTACCTGTATATAGTGATTCTCTTCTTCCACCTTGAACTTCCAGTTTGCTGTTACTGTTACACTAAGAAGCAATTGTACTCATTGGGCCTTTTTAGCCCAGAATTAGAGGCACCCTTATTTCAAAACTCAAGAAGCCATATTCCTTAATTTAGCTTCTAGAAATGAGGAGCAAGGGTGACCTGCGTTCCTCAGTACAAGAGAGGGCTTTTTCCTGCTTGAGTTATTTCACATGGCAATATGGAAATTGGTTGTCTAACATTCAACACTGGAAATCAAGTGACTTCGTTATATCCAAATGTGGCTCTAAAGTCTTCAAATAGTTATTGAGGGAGCCATTTTGCCTTCTGTAGTGTGTTGTGTGCGAGTGTTCTGAAGCACAAAATGCCAAACTGTGTGCATTAACTGAAGTCTGCTCCTTTGCAAATTTACTCTACAATTTTAATTTAAATGTAATTGACCATGACAATGTTGAAGGTGTTAAACTCTTCCTTTATTGGATTTAACTACAAAACATTTCACCCATTGGTGAGATGTGCTGCACAGGAAGGGCTTAAGCAAATGCCCAGTTGAAAATTCATAGATAGGAAAATTTCCTGGAAAAGAGTAAAAATTGAATTCAGAGGGTAGTGGCATGAAAGTGAGAGCAAATAGATCACATGAGCCAAGTTTTACTCCTCTTTAATTTCCACCTTATATTTTTATGACCATTTAATAAGATGGACTAGCTATGACTAGATGAGCTGTTCTTAGGATGCTGATGTTTACCAGTTGCCTTGATGCTGCATTTCCCTGAATGTTTCACAGATTCCACCCACACTAGGCATTCTATGAGGGACTTCAGTGTGGGAGTTCAAGGAAGGATGACATATTTGGGATTCTATGAAACCATTTTCAACATTTCTTCTAAATTGGGTCCTATAAGTTTTCTCAGAAAATATAGTTGAAATTGTAGTTTGTATCTCTGGTTGAGTAAGGCATTATCTGAGGAACTTATCAAAACCCTGAAAGCCAAATGGTGTTTAGTTCGGTATGTCAGAGGTGGTGAGAAAGCCCTGATCTTTATAGGTCTGGTAGACACCTTTGAGAGCATGCAAATAAGTGCAACAAAACACCTCAGGATAACCTCAGGGGTTGCCCTCACCGGGTAACATTCCTGATCCCACCATAGCCCACCACTATTCTACCCTCCATACTGTCACGGGGCCTCTCATATTTCTATCAGCACACTGTAGTATGCTTACTTGTTTACACAAATGTTTCTCCCACTAGAGAGAGAGTGCTTCAATACCCTAATCATGTTTTCTTACTCTTTATCTTTCCAGATATTAGCACTTAGTAGGTGCTCAATCAATACTTGAGCTGAACAATAAAAAGCCATCTAAGACTTATAGAAATGTGCTCCTGTTATGGTCTTTGCTTAAGTTTACCTCCCCAAACCCCATTTCCCTTGTGCCAGTGAGAACCACTATAGACTCAGGCTTCCAAATGATTGGCATGAGATAGTGCCTGCTATAGTGAGAGAAAGCTGGGACATTCCACTTTTCAGCAAGTTTGCTATTTCCAGGGTTGTCTGGAAGTGGGTGAGATAATCACTGCTTGCCTTACAATGAAAGAACCACAGGTCTGGTTAGCCATGGAAGGAGAAATTACTGCCCTGTCAGATCAAATCCCAAGCAACATCCATGTATAAAATTCCAGGAGAGGAACCCTTGAATCTTTGTAAATACTGTTGAGCAAACCCCTCTCAGACAGAGTCAATGTTCTGGAAGTCTTTTGAATCTAGAGACCCTCACACTGTGACCATCCCTGCTGTAAAGAGTTTAAACTAATCTGGTCAGAGTAAACCAGGTATGGACCAGTAGGAGGTTGGAAATTACATGGGGAAACTGGCCGGATGGTGACGTTTGTGAGGCAGGAGACTAATATGGAATTACTCTGATCTTATTTCCCATTTCCTACTGCTAAAAAAGCAACTAAATATTTCACAGATTGGCTTCAAGCAAGTAGGGTATTATGGATTGTCCAGTCTGAGACCCTTAGAAAAGCTCAACTAATTAAAGAACTTGGAAAGGATGTAAGCTATGAGGGAAAGGGGACCTAATATCGCCTGAACTCCTACTATTGCCAGACACTTCACATGTCATTTAATACTCACAAAATTCTGGAGACTACAAATTCTTGTCTCCATTTTACAGAAGAGAAAACTTTAGCTCATAAACAATTTACGAAAGGTTTAAAAGTCTTTAAAATGCTGAATTGACTGCACTGTCTCATTTCAAAGCCCATGATCAATCCATCTCATTAGGAAAGAAGAAATAAAAAAGGACAGGGAAGAAAAAGAGAGGAAACATAGAGAAAAATAAAAACTGCCTATAACATGAGAGAAAAAGAAGAGTCATCTAGACTCATGAGTCCCTGCCCTTTAGTCTCTACTAAAAGGTAATCTCAGAATAAATGACAATGAGCCAACCTCCTGGCTTTCTGCATCTTCCTGCCTTGCCTCAAGCTAGCTCTCTTCTACATTTGTTTCTTCATTTCTTTCAGGAATCTGAGTTTTACTGAATTTCTGTATAAATATAGTTGATGAAGTAAGCATGATGACTGTACAAATACCACATTAATTTTCAGGTCATTAAAATAAATATACCATTAGCTATATAAGTCAATTCTTAATAGAAGAATGATTGAGACTTGAGGTGATCAATCATAATTATCCTGAGTTGAGGGGCATAACATAGGGTGATCTTCAGTAGTGCAGGTGCCTTCATGGTCACTACACAGTGTTTAGTCTACCCAGACAGATACTGGAATCAGGAGTCTGGGTCCTGTTTCTTGTACTTACCGGTTGAACACATTCACGCGAGATCTTATTGTTTGTTATATTTACTGAAACATCATTTTCATGTTGATTTTGCCTTTTTAAGCTTGGGCACATATTGACTGCACTTGTCTTTAATTTCAATTTAGCCATATCTGTCCACTTTTTTGTTGAGAATTCTTTCATTGCATCTAAGATTTAAAAATTCTCCGTCAGGCATAAATTTAATAAATATTTACTATTTTAATAAATTGTTCTGTGTTTTCTTTATGTTTAAACCATAAACTTTATTTTCCAGGATTGTGTAACATAAAGATTAATTTATTTTCAATTATTCAATTACTAAGTATTAAATAATCAACATTGTCTCTATTGATTTATAATGCTTCTTTTAGACTAGTGTAATTTTTTTAGCTCAGAATTCTATTCTGGCTCCTTTTATAGAGGGAGGTGATCTTCTATAGGAATGCCTATAATTTATTTGTTGTTTCTCATTGTTTGGCTTTTCCATTCTCTTTCTCTCTCTCTCTCTCTCTCTCTCTCTCTCTCTCTCAATATTTTTTCTCTTGTCTCTCCCCAACCTGACCAACACCATAAATCTTTGTCTCCTCACTATCATCTTTTGCCCTTTCCTCTGGTTTCTGGAATAATTTCTCAAACATTTTCTTCAACACTAATTTAATTTTCTGCACTGTCAGTTCTATTCATTTTTGACTGCAATGCCCACATTAAACCAGATACAGGTTTTGTTGTTGTTTGTTTGTTTTGTTTTATTTTGTTGGCAGTCTTTAAAACTTTTAGCATATGGTATTTTACCTTAGAATTCTGCCTTTTTGTCTCACCTGTTCTTTCCTTATATGCCATTTTTTTGTTGTTGTTTCATGGTTCTTCTTTATCTTACTGAAAACACAAAGCAGACATTTTTTGAAACTTGATCTGTTTTCACAGCAACTGTCAAAGATAGACTTTACTTCTATGTCTTCCACATTTGTTGTGCTGCAGAATTTTCTCATAGGCCATACTGTTGCATACCACAAGAGAGTCAAATAGTTGGCAGAGGTCTGAATTCTTTCAGCTTGTTATTTACAGTTTGTTGCCTCTGGAGGTTCTCATGGAAAGGCTGCAGGGGATAAACTCTGTGTCTAATTTCCCCCCATGACCCTTACAGTTCTGAAGGCCGTCTCAAGTAAGGGGTTAACCCAGGCCTTCACCCTCACACAAGTATGAGCTTAAAGTTTATAAATGACCCCTCTCCCCAGTTTTCTACCCCTAGATAGAAGCCATAGTCTTAACCTATCTTTTGTATAGAAACAAAGGCACATCTTCAAATCTTTTTGTGGGTACATTTTCAGCCTGGGAACAGAGAATCACCTACAAGAACTACTGTTCACCGATGGACAACTCTCGATGCCCTCATACCCATTAGGATCCAAATAGAAAAGTTCTTAAGATACCACCAGAGAGTTTGTGTCTTACCCTAGAGCTGGGGGAGTAGTTAAAAACTTTCAAACTTAGAAGTTTCAGAGGAAGGGCACTGAGAACTGAAACTCAGACTGTCAAGACTGTCATCTGACTTTGAAAAAAAGGATCCATGGGCCCAACCTTCTAGAAAGTGGTGGTTACTGGGTGCTGGTGTCTCTGAATGGAATGTCATAAAATTGGCACTGCAAGTGTTGAAACAACTGAAAATTGGCTTCAGATGCTGCTATAGAAAGAAACTGTCCCTGCTAGGTTGAAGAGGTGTTGCTAAGATGACAGGTGTTGACCATCTGCAGATTGTTTTGTGGCTCACATTAAGTGGCCTCAGGTAGGGCACAGGCTATGGCTAAACTTAGGCTGCATCAAGTCTCCTCCTAGGAGGCCACAGGCCTGGAACACCTGTTTCCTAGATTTGGACCAAACTGGAATATTGCATGACCTCTTCAAAGGACAACACAGCCAAAGAGCAGACTGGGAAGGTGCCTGAGTCCTACTAAAGTGAACCCTGCTCTGTAGTGTCACCTCTGCACCACATCTCCTCCACTGTAGTCATGGCCAGTCCTAATAATGAATCACTACAAAGGTGATTCCCTCCCATTGATATGCAAAGAACAATCAAGTCTCAACTACAACAGGAAGGAACACGCAACTCACACAAGGGACACACCGTCTCTGGTGACCAGGGAGAATGTATCACTGGATCTTACAGAATACCTACTACATGGGGCCACTCCACTAAGACCAGAAGGCATTGCAGATCTACCTAATACATAGAAATAAACACAGGGAGGCAGCCAAATTGGGAAGACAAAGAAATGCGTCTCAAATGAAAGAACAGAGCAAAGCTCAGAAAAAAGAACTAAAGAAAATTAAGGCAAGAAGTCTATCACATGCAGAGTTTAAAACACACTGGTGGAATCAACCAAAATGCCCTTCGATAGATGACTGGATAAAGAAGATGTGGTGCATTTACACAATGAAATACTACTCAGCGATAAGAAATGATGAAATACAGTCATTTGTGACAACATGGATGGACCTAGAGACCATCTTATTAAGCAAAATAAGTCAGACTGAAAGAATCCAGAAAAATATGACCTCACTTATAGGTGGAATATAAACCTGAAAGTTACAAAGACACTGAGACCTATGGACACACTCAATAACTTGGTGATTGCCTGAGGGAAGGGGAGGAGGGGGGAAGGAGAGAGGGAGAGGAGGTGGGAGAGGGCACCAGCATTATGGACACACTCAATAGTTTGGTGGTTACCTGGAGAAGGGGGAGAGGGGAGAGGGAGAGTTGTTGGGGGAGGTGGGAGTGGGCACCGGATATATGGTGGTGGAGGGGGACCTGATTCTGGGAGGTAGGCACATAATGTGATGCATGGGTGATATGATGTGGACTTGTACATCTGGAAACTACCTAATTGTTACCAACCAATGTCACCCCATTAAATTTAACAATAAAATATAATAATAAATAAATATTATATTAGTTCAAAGTGTAAAAAAACAAAACAAAACACTGGTTATAAGAATATTAAATGATCTCAGGGAGAACTTCAACAAAGACACATGAAGCATAAAAATGGAGCTAACAACAACAACAACAAAAACATTAAAACGAACCAGTCATGAATGCATATATTACTATAACATACAAAATATGTCAACTGTTTATGTTTTTGGTAAGGTTTCTTGTCAGCAGTAGGCTATTGCTAGTTAAGTTGGAGAGTCAAAAGTTATATGTGGATTTCATTTACATGGGGTTCAAAACCTCCATATTGTTCAAGGGTTAATTGTGTTAACAAATTAAATCCAGCAATCTATAAAAAAGGGGGGGGGGAAGTAAGAACTAAAGAGTACAACAACTGAACTGAAAAATATATTAGAGGAAATCAACAATAGATTAGATGAAGCAGAGGACTGAACTGTGACTTAAAAGATAAGATAGCAGAAAACACCCAGCCAGAACAGGAAAAGGAAAAAAATAATCCAAATAAATGAGGATAGTTTAAGGGGCCTCTAGGGTAACACTAATAACACCAACATTTGCATCATAAGGGTACCAGAAGGAGAAGAGAGAACCAAAAATTAAAAACCTATTTGAAGAAATAATTACTGAAAATTTCTCTAATCTGATGAGGAAAATAGATATACAACCCCAGGAAGCACAGGGAATCTTGAACAGGATGAACCTTTATGCCAAAGGATAAAGACAAAGAGAGAATCTTAAAAACAGCAAGAAAAAAGCAGTTAGTTACCTACAAGAGAGCTCCCGTAAGACTATCAACTGATTTATCAACAGAAACTTTGCAAGCCAGAAGTAGTTGGCACAAAATATTCAAAGTGATGAAAACCAACGATCTACAACTAAGATTCCTCTGATCAGTGAAGATATCATTTAGAATCAAAAGACAGATAAAGAACTTTCAGATAAGAAAAAGCTAAAGGAGTTTATCATCAGCAAAACAGTATTACAAGAAATATTAGAGGGACTTCTTTAAGACAAAACAAAATATAAAAAATACTAATAATAAAATGGCAATAACAACATATCTATCAACAATTATTTTAATGTAAATGGATTAAATATTTCAATCAAAACATAGGGTGACTGAATGGAAAAAAACAAACAATAACAACAAAACAAGACCCTTACATTTGCTGCCTATATGAGACTGACTTCAGATCAAAAGACACACACAAACTGAAAGTAAAGGAATGGGAAACAGATATTTCATAAAAATGGAAACAAACAAACCAGCAATTAAGGCTAAGGCAATAATACTTATAGCAGACAAAATAGACTTTAAAACAAAAGCTATAACAAGAGACAAAAAAGGACCCAATAATCCCACTTTTGGGTATTAAGTATTACTTGAGGAGACAAATAAATCCATATGTTTGTCGCAGCATTGTTTACAGTGTCCAAGATGTGGAAGCAGCCTGGGTGTCTATCTTTGAATGAATGAATAAAGAGGAAGTGGTACATGTATACAATGGAATATTACTTGGCCATTGGTAGGAATGGGTTGTTACCATCTGAGGCAGCATGGACAGACCTGGAGGATATTGTGCTGAGTGGAGTAAGTTATACAGAGAACAAGTAATGTCACTTTGCTTATATGTGGGATCTAGGTAACAAAATAAGCAAACAAAACAGAAACAAATTCATAAATACAGAGAACATTTGTATGATTGTCAGATGGGCGAAGTCTTGGGGGTGAGTAAAAAAGGGAAAGGGATTAAGAAGTACAAATTGGTTGTTACACAGTAATCATAGAAATGTCAGGTATAGCATAAGAAAGATAATCAATAATATTGTAATAATGATGTATGGTATCAGATGGGTACTATTATAGATGTATTGGGGTGATAGATGGTAAAAAGGTGACAGCACTAGGAAGTACACATTAGTAGTTATAAAATAATAATGTGGATATAAAGTAAACCATAAAGAATATAGTTAATAATATGGTAATAACTATGTTTAGTGCCAGATTGCTACTACACTTGTTAGGGGAATCACTTATTAAATTATAAAAATTTCTAACCACTGAAATTACATACCTGAAATTAATATAGAATAATATTAAATGTTGAAAGATAGAAAGAAAGGAAGGAAGAAAGAAAGAAAGGAAGAAAGAAAGAAAGAAAGAGAGAGAGAAAGGTTAAAAAAATAGTATACACATGAAGGAAAATTTTACAAAATAACAAATTTTGTGAAAATTAGGCAAGAGAATGTAAAAGTCAAATTAAAATTGTAAAGTATCCTGTTTCTTAAATCATAACCTCTAATCGTTTTTCATTAATTGAACACAGCTCTTATTACTGTAGGGAAAGAGTGGTTGCCATCCAAGAATATAGAAGCCCAAAAATATATCCTAAAGATATTCCGACTGGCCATCAAAAGCAAGGGGGAGATAGTTCTTCTGGTTCTGGGAGGTGGAAATGAGAGGATAATAAAGAAAGAAGTCTAGAGACTAGATACAAGCATCCTGGTTGCTACAACTCTAGAAGAGGTAAAATAGTGACAGTAACTCCAAAGATGTTGAAGGGAAGCTATGACTAGAATTCTTGGAAAAGGCTCCTTTGTCACAGGCGCTGGAAATGATAGGGGAGCAGCTGTGTGGTGTGTTAGGATGAAGGAGAACAAGAGATATGACCCCCTTTCTCTGGGTACTCTCATGTGCCATGGAAGGAATCCAAAGTTCTATGGGTTTCCAGGATGCAGTGGAAAGATGATTAATAATTTAAGATCATGGGCTTTCCCTTGGGTCCATGTAAGCAAGAAAGAGCTTCTATGGTGGTGAGCATCTAGTATTTAGAAGATTTGGCCTTAATACAGGGATTTTGAAGGGCCAGCAGGAGTCATAGTAAGGCCAAGTGAGCAATGAAGTCACCAGGGAACTAAAAATGGGCCATGGACTTCACTAGCCATGAATCTGAGCAGCTGACACTAGTTTGATGCCAAGTGTTCAGGTAAGAGACATTACTACAGAGATTTCATGAATCCAGAGGATGGCACAAAACCCTTGGTAAAGCAGTACCCTCCCAACCTCCCTGAGGATCTAAATCAACCCTGGTAAGGAGGTTGAACCACGAATTTAGCAAAAAATATTTATGAGTTTATCAAATAATACTAAGCTGACTTGAAAGTCTTTTTCAAAATGGAAGAGAATGAGGTGACTTTAGATGACAAGATTTGTCAAAATTTCACGCATATAGACACACACACACATTATCTACAAGGATACAAAGATTTTCAATATAAGACAAGAAACAAAAATAAAATTCATTATGTCAAAAGTTTTCTCTTTTTATTTCATACCTGAGCATAGCATGCAAGTTTCTTTTTAAGATGTATTTTTATTGTTTTTGACAGAGAGAGAGATACAGAGACAGAGAGAAGGGGGAGGTCCCAGAACAGTCTCCATAGTTGCACATCATCAGTTTTTCCACATAGTTTCATTCCACAGGTGGGCGCGGGGCTGCACAGGGCAGGAACTGGGCCGGGGTCTCACCCCGGTGAGACCTGAACTGGGGGCACTCCCCACCCAGTTCAGCATAGAGGTCCGCATAGGAGAGGGCTGGGATTCGATCCTCGGTCCCTGGGGCTTCAAAGTGAGCGCCAAACCCACTGAGCCATCCCTGCTTCCCCATCATGCAAGTTTTGAAACCTTCACTTCACAATCAGGTGTCTTCATCATTTGACTTCTCTAAAACTTCACCAGTGAGTATATGACTTTCAAGAGGAGATAAGCACTGCCCCCCCTCCCCCAGGAAATGTTCTCAAACTAGTAAGTGTATCTTAGATCATCTTCTTGGAGCTATGGGTCACATTGAATAATAAATACCTATAGTTCACTAAGCATCTACTATATATAAAGCACCATGGAATTGTGTAACATGAATCATCACTAATCCTCTGAAAGAGGTAGTGTGTTCACATTATAGCTGAGGAAATAGGACCAGATAGGTTAAGTCAAGATTATACACCAAAGAAGCAGTAAAAGTAATCTTTGAGTCCAGATATGTTTGGTTTCAAACCTACTATATAAATCAATGCAGGTACTAAACAGAACTATTATAAATGACCAAAAACAAAAACAAAAACAAAAAAACACAAAACAAGCCATAAATGCTCTGTGATGGTTCATCCAATAACCCCTCTGTACTTAAGGCAAATACCAGAAAATAATTTAGAAATATAATAGCACAGAGGTCTAAGAGAAAGCCTTTGCCACTTGATTCCAGATTGCATGCAGATTATTTGCATTTTGCTTTCTCTATCTGATTTGTCTTACACGATTGTCAAGTATTATCTCTAGGTCTAAATTAAATAAATTTGGCCAAAGACAAGGACACATATTTTATAAGAATATATTA